>JAQFVV010009194.1:0-15905 GCA_028023455.1 Epiperipatus broadwayi | reverse complement strand
GTAACTTCGTTCAGTTACGTATTGCTGTGGGCAAACGCATGACAGTGTTATATGTTAGTAATATTCTCAAAAGCTATAATGATTCTTAATTTTAATTGTAAATAAATTTTAAGTAAACAAAAGCCCTGCTGAGAGTATGTTTTAATACAGCTTGATGAATTAATAAAGTGTATGCAGTAATAATATTTTTACAAAAATGTATAATTTTAGTAAACAAGATTACTGAATTGAAACTACTGGAGAAGTCATTAGAATTTAAAATGAATTCAAGTTTAAATAAAAACAATATTAAAAAAGTAACAGGAAGGTTTAAATGAATTAAGTTATAAGAACTTCAGAGGATGCTAACTAATTCTCAAAAGTAAATAGTCTTGTTGTCAGCAATGTGTTCTAATCATGAACATAAATGAGCCATATTTGCTTGCTTCAAGAATTCATTCTGTATTGTAAAAGCATTCATTACATTCTCAGACTAACATAGTTTGCCATTTCTCAGTCAGGAGATGAAAGAAATCTCTGTTCATACCTATATCCACTGATAGCATGATCATCATCACCCAGAGGCCAAGGCTGCCGGCAACCTACTGCAAAGAAGACACCTTAATCAAACTATCTATCCAAGAAGGTACACTACACCTGATGCACCTGCATTATAAGATACAACCAAGAAGATCCAGTAATATTCCTTTCAAAGACCTGAGCTCTATAATTTAATCTTTAAATCGCTAATCTTAACTGAAAACATTTACAGTAAATGAACATTCAATCTTATTTCTTAAAATCTGATAAATTAAATCATTTATATATGCTTGTAAACTTGCCAAAATTTATCTTTATCATGTAAAATAATTTATTCTTCTAATCTATAAATAACTGCAATCAGTTATGACTTCGATTCTTAAACATTGTTAATGCCTAGATTTATTGTTTTGGTATTATTTTATCTAAATTTATTATATATTATAATATGCCCATCTTTCAAAACAGTGAAAACTAATTGTTGAACTTTCAATGCAGTTAATTAAAATCTCCTTTTAAATATTTTAAGAATGCTACTTCACCAGATAAAATCACTGTTTCAATAGCTATACACTCGTTATCATGATTTTATACATGTTATAACTGCATTATATTTTGTGAGGTTTGTTCCAGTCAGTTATTATAAATTATGACTTTCTTGAACTGTTGAACAGAGGTGATATATTAGCTAGAGATGACAATTACATTTGTTAATGTTATTAATGCCTGTCAAAAAATATGTTCCTCCTTGGACACGAAAATATATTGCAGATTCAGTATTTTAATTTAGGTTATAGCTTTAATTTAAGCTCTTCTGTTAGTGTAGTTATAATGCTAGTTTAAGAGCTGGGTTGTGTTAGTTTGGCAGATAGAAAGCTATCTGTTTTCAGGCACAAGTAATTATTTATGCATATAGATATTAGTATTTTGTGATTTCATTGCCAGTGTCTTTATGAAGTACACCTTTGTACATTTCTAGTTTCCTGCATCTGTTTAAATGGGCTCACGGTGACCAAGCATGTCACTTATCTTAGTTCAGATATGACATATCTTTATTAGAACTGGAATACGAAAGTCCAGACCATGTTTCTAAAGCCAATCTGAGCGATATCTGTTTATATATTAATTTTAGCAAGCCGTCCGGTCTCAGAATGCGAGAAGCATTTAATGCTGAAACTCCTTGAATAATTATTCACTCACACACGCGCTTTATTCAGCACCATATTATATATATCACGAATCTAAAGTAACTGGTTCTTTTCCACTTTGTAATCAGCTATTCAGCATTAAACTGAAACTCAATCTTGTTGACCAGGTTGCATCTGAATTATCTTGAAGGTATTTATTCACTTACACCCAGGTCATCATCTCATCTGGACTATTATCTTGTAACAATAGCAAACCATGTATAATAGGGTAGGTATATTAAGTGATTATAGGCATGATTTATTAACTGCACATACACCTATTTTAATATGTTAAGATGAGAGTGCTATATTGATAATAGTCTAATCCATGATGTAAATGCCTGCATGTGTTGATCCATACATAGCACTATATAATCCTTGTCAATTGCTTTTACTTGTGCTTAATAAACCTGTTTAAAATATAAAATTTGTTCCTTATTAACGCTTGCTCATAGTTCTATTTCAATCAATCAATATTATCTTATTCCAAAATTATTTAATGATTTTTCCTTGTCTAATATGCCTTGTTCTAGTTAGGATTAATTAGTATGATAAGTAATCATTTCAACTCATTAAGTTAATTGTTAGCTAAACCTGGGTTCTTCATTTCTCCTATTCATGAACCAGCTACTTTCAGATTAAATTAAAGATCCATGTGTAACACGCAAAATATCCTCATAAGTGTTGAATCATGGAGAGTACTGGCAAAGTACAGATTTGAAGTTTAGTTGGACTTGAGACCTCATCTCATTTCAGTCAACTTTGGTATACTTTGCCTGGGCTTTTGGATTTTTGCATTGAATGTACAAATCTGACGTACAATATGTAAACCACCATAAAGTAACTTTAATTTTGTATAGTAATCATATAAATCACAATGTAATAATTTTTTTTTATGTTAATCAAAATCGAAGTATATTTTTGTATAACATGTTATTCTAGAGACCTTAGTTTAACAGTTTTTATTGTTGTTAATAAACATGAATTCAATTTTTAAAGTTGTATTGCATCATTTCTTGGTCACCATAACAGTATTTGAGCTTGTATTCATCTCACGGGCAGTTCATGCATAACAGTCTAAATAACTATGAATGGAAATATATTTTTGGAGCAGGGGCATTCGGTTGACAAGGGTCCTGTTTTGGCACAAGTATATTCTTTAAAACCAAGCACTTATATTTTATTTTAGTTTAGTCTTAGAAATAAAATTTATAGTTGGCCAGTACTTTAATGGTACTAAGTGGCCAGAGAATTGTATGACGATCAGCATATTGTAATATCCCAGCATTATTGTTTTGATGATTATGTGTTAATAATTGCTCCAAGCTGGCAATGGCTCAATAGTTAGCCTGGTCTAAAGTAGACCCATTTCAAATCAGTCACAAGATCTATTTGATTTATTGTGTCGATAATATTTTGATTGATCATTCATGATGATGAAGTTATTTTTCTTAAGTATTACTTATACGTACCACATATTTATTGATAATGCTGATTGATGTATGAGGTTGATATAGTTGCTCTAAGGAGTTGGCTGATCTCTAAAGATCTCAGATCTCTTATGCTCTCTTAATATATATTTCTTTAATATCTAAATCTTACTTATATTATTTAAATATTGTTTCTTTATTTGAAACATTTAATGTACTTAGGGTTGATGATGACTTTCCATGACTTTAGGTCACTTTATATCACCCAGGTTCAGTCCATCAACCCCATTCTATTACTATTTATATATTTAAATAAACACTATAAAAACTTTTATACAATTAGCATCTGCTTTGACACCTATGATTTGGTGTTTGAAATCAGGTGTATTAAAATCAAGAGTCTTTTTTCTTAGATAGCTAGTTATGCTTACCTAGAAGTTAAAACAAAAAGATATGAAAATAAGCTCAAACCTCTATTAAGCTGGGTTATTTACTATTTTCTCCTTCACTATTATTCTAAGACCGCCTGTTGAAGAGGTCCTTAATTCTATATTTGGGTAGATATTAACAAAGGGGTCGTTTTATTTAAATTCACGATATATCTAGATGCAAATGAAGGATTTGCTATTGGTACCTTCTTATTTATTTGCTGTTATTGTTTTTATCATATTTCAAAAAACAATTAGAAATTTGTCTTTATGTAAATATGCATTTAATAATTATTGATTGTAAATAATTTTAAAATTAACTTCTATAATTATATTATTTTATATCACTATATTATAGAATTTGAATAAACTGCCGTCTGTTTTTGATTTCTATGAAATTATAATAAAATTCATTTAACAAAATTATAATAAAATTGTTTAATACAAAATTCACATATAATATAAAAGAGTTATCAAACGTGGACTAAAAAGTTAACTCGTTTTATTGATCAGATTCAAAAAACAAATGGAAACCTAATATGTAAAATTAATCATACTTAAACTTGGATGGAATGATTTTCATAGAAATAACTTAATTCTAAGACAATGTGTCTGTGTTTGCAGAGGAAAGGTTTTTAATGTATGTGTTTTATCAGTTCCTACATATTGATCTGAAGTTTGTAAACTGTAAGAAAAAATAGAAACTTCAACTCATTTAATAAATGTATGGAGAGATATACTTTGGAGTATCATGAAGGATTGAAACACAAGAAATTGAGAAAACATATGTAAAATAATTAAGAGAGACAGAAATGTAGCTGAGCCATATATGGGCAGTTGAAGTGGAAAACTGAAACCCTCAACAGTTGTAAAAGATCTAAAAAAACATGGATGAAATAAGCAAGTTTCCTGGGTGTGTAGATGAGGAGGCTATAGATCCAAAGAATTTGGATTAAGCTTTATCAAGCAGTGGATCAATAATGATTGAAATTAGTCTTAATTCCATATATACTGTATCATTAAATAAATAATCAAATGATCTTATTATTCCAAGTTCGTAAGAAGTTTGAGCATCAGATATACCAAAAGTGGAATTGATCCAAGGGTCTTATTGTTAAGAATCTGGCTCTTTACCATTGCAATAGTCCATGTAGAGCATTACATCAATTATTAGTTAAAGGAAAATAGGTGTTCCTGTCAAAAGATGATTGGTTCTCTTCCCAGGCTGCCTGCAGCACCAACTCTGAGTCAACACATGTAGCAACATAGTTTAGCTACTCAGCACAAACATTTTAAGGTTCAACCATGCCTGAATCAGGAGTTATGACATAAAATGAGACAATATGTTCCCTACATCAATAGAACATCTTCAATGCTTTATCTGTCTACAGGAAATCCTGCAAATAACCTAGAAACATTATTGCAAATCCAATTTCAATGCTATGCACTGTTTGAATTACTTCAAACATTTCAGTCAGCAGTTTGGCCCAGTTTAAAACAAAATTTAATGTTAGTGCACTGTTCTACAAAGAATTATACAAAGAATTAAAGTATGAAGCACTGCCACATTTTTTACCATAACATCCAGTTTTGCTAATGCTTTAAAATTTTTGCAGTGGATGGCTAAACTATGTGGCTACAGCAATATGTTACAGATTCCAGAGATGATCCTGTAGGAAGCTTGACAGAGAATCAGTCAATTTTTCACTGGGCTATATATAAGTTCTTAGATATAGTCTACTGATTTGGCAGACATGCTATAAACTGATTTTAGCTGACCACTAATTTAATAAACTAATATTTAAAACAGGCAAAACTCTCTATACATATTGCCACTCTGTGCAAGCCAGAGTAATCAATGGATGCCATAAGACTTGTCCATAAAATCCCCATTTAGTGCCTACTCATCCACTATCCCCAGACTAGTTTCTGGCTTGTGGCCTTCATCAGTGAGGAGCCTTGGATCTGAGAGATCTGCACCTAGACCTTAGGATCTAATGCAACCCTCCAGCAGCCACCTTTTATCTCTATTTAACTACAAAACTATGAGTTAAATTGAAAACACCACAATATTTTCAATCCAAGCTCATGAGCTTATATAGTCATATAGGTCTGAACTCAGTTCAGTACCTATATATTTTGGTGTCTTTGGTTCTTTAATAATCATAGCCACCACTATCCTATTATTAGACAGGATGGGTTTTAAACCAATAAACATCACATGATCACCATTTCTTATGCTTGCTTATAACTGTTATTAAAACATGTAAAACTCTATATGTATTGCCACAAATTTGTCCATCGAGAATTTCATGTCCTTTGTCACTAATATTAATGTTTTATCATTTTTGAAACGATTTTAAGAAAATATTTGGTACGGATGCATTGAATTTTTCATTGACTAATACAAAATTGTCTTTATAACGATTATCTTTTTCATTAATATTTTGTTTTATAATGCACAAATTGTCATCTTCAAAATTGTAAATTTATGACATTTTCATTTGTAATACTGTTTTTTTAAAGCTTCATTTTCATTATAAGCACTTACAATATTTGCATAAGAAGTTTTACTATATATAAAATTATTGCAATCAGTTTCAGTATTAGAGGAATATGCCTCCATATTTTTAAAAATGTTTTTATTACTATTATTTGCTTCTATTCCCTAATGTAGATTTACAATGATAGTAGCATACGGCTAGAAAATTCTACCATAATAGTATATTAAATCGAAAAAAAAACTGTACTTTCAACTTACCTGATACGGTAAGTTTTATTTGTATCTGAGATTATGTTTTATGTATAAAAATGGCAGTTTTTAGAACAAATAGGGATGCTATTTTCCTGTTAATTATTAGGAATTGTATAGACAGTCGTCATGTTGATCAGAAGCTATTATTTACTTTTGTATAATTTCTATATTTAAAATCTATTTTTGAGAACTGTTGCAAACTTCATATCAGTTGATTTAAAGATATTACCTATCATTTTTTCTCTCCCAGTTGTAAATGTTCTCTCTTTGCTATTTGCTGTAGCAAATTAAAACTTTACTTAAAAAAAATAAAGCTGATCAAAGGAAATATGGTACTCATATCAATTAGGCAGATTAATTTACAGGTATTTAATTAAAAGCATTGCCATTTCCTTTTAAAATATGTCTAGACAGTATTTCATTAAAATGTATCTAACAATGTACTAATTTACTTAGTGAATTGTGTTTATTTTTTTATTTTAATATTTATAAAATCAAGATTAAATAAAGAATATTATTGAAATTGTAAACCTTGCTAAAATAATAAAATCAAATAGTATAAAAATTTAAATTTCATTGTATATAATTTATTTGGATAGTAGAAAATGCCAAAATATAGAAAGCCATTAATAAATTATTCTTTCTCTATTTTTTTATTATTGAAAATATAAAAAACTTTACAACGAGCTTTATTACTTAGATTAACAACAAATCACACAACTAAAAAAAAAAAAAAACTTTTTATTTCAACCACTGAATTCTGAGAAATATATATTTTTTTATTCCACTTGCGTAATTGTAGTTTCAAGACCCTCATCAATATAATATAAATCACTGTATTAAGTTTTTCCAAATGTACCAAACACATTAATTTCTCCCAATTATCAAACCAATAATAGATAATTGGGTGGATTGACTGAGACAAATACCCAAAACCAAAATCTTAAACCTATTTGTAACTTAGAAATCTTTAAGGATAACTGATCCCAAACCCCAAGTTGTTGACATGGTATCCAAAAACTTTAATCATTAAACCATAAGTGTTAGAAGCATGTGTAAAAATAAAATCTAGCCTATCATCAAATATATATTCTCTTTATTATGTGCAAAAATTCTATAAAAAACTATTTCTGAATATCCACTATCATTAACAATATCAATCTGATCCACACTTTATGAAATGTCAAATTATTTTCATTTTTAAATTTCTCGTATATTCTCATCTCATAAAACTTTCCACAAATGCTTTGTTTGAACAATCATTCAAAAGAAGTGATTTATAAGCATTTATCTTTCTTCTAGTATCAAACCATTAAAATAATTTTAGATATATTGACAATGAAGTCAGCAGAATGTTATAATCTTTTGTCATCATATATATATCTTTTTGTTTTTGCTACATCTATTTTTCACTTCATTCTAACATTTTCTATTGTTAGAAGTTTTTGAAAATGCTCAATATTTCATTTTTACATAAAACTTTACTTCATATTAAAACTCAATATGTTTGACTTATTTCTTTTTAATTTAATCTTATAAATGAAAAATATGCTAAAAAAATCATATTTGAACTTTGTAAATATTGAAAAAATGAGTTCAAAATTAGAACAAATAAAAGTTAGAATTCTTCAAAAAATATATGAATTCTTCTTTTTTTTTTAATGTGAACAAACCAATGTGTATTTATAATAAATCTATCAAATTCTGCTTTAAAATCGAATATTTGCTTTATAATTTTTACAATATTTGAAGATTTTAACACTATGCCAATTCTGACAGGTGATGAAGTTATATGATCAGTTTCATGTAAAGCATGGTCAAACCTATGGTATGATTTTCTTTGTTAATACTAAGTTTATTAACTCCTACTTTTAAAAATAAAACATATATGAATAAAATCAAAGTGTATACATGTATTATTTTTATTTTAAATAATTACCAACCAATTAGAGTGTAAAAATAATCAGAAATATTTAATAAACAAGCAAAAAAATCCTATTTGTTTTATTCCAAAAAAAAAATTGTGTTAAAATGAGATTACAAAGAAGAAAATATGTCAATACCTTGTATAAAATCATTTATTTCATTGATAATAAAGATATTTGATATTTGCTGACTGACCATAGCATATTGATATCTTCAATTTTTTTTAAAATTATTAAAGCAATAAAAGCAGAACCACAGAAATAGCATTATAAAAAAAACCTAATATACCATTAATTAATTTATAACAGTAAAACAGCAATGTAAAATGGCAGAACTACCATACTATTTCTGAAATAAACCAGCCATGGAAATTAAGGGAAATGAGTGCAAAAAGGTTAAAACAGTTTAAGGCACAATCATTGAGTGAAATTCATCTGATCAAAATAATATGGTTTTTTAAGGAACAAAAAAACATTCTAAATATTATCTGAAAGTTTAGGATGATTTCATTTTACTCATAGTTATATGCCAGATTATTTCCACCATCTAGTTCAGGGCAATAATCCTGTGGAGCAGGCACCGAGTTTGCTGCATTGTGGAATTGATTTTGGTGCAATGAATCTCTAATTTTAAAAATCCAAAATAAAAATAAATCTTGTAAAGCAATACAGGGAATAAAATAATAATAATATTCAGGAAAAAATGTACAATACAAATTGAAATTAAATATGTCAAACAAAAAAAAAATGTTCCGCATTCATTTTATAAGCAAACATTTCACCCTTATAGCTTCTCTCTCAAGCACTTCACACGCTTTTAATTTTATATATTTCACACTTATCTAATTTTAAGAGTCAAATCAGAGTAAATATGTAATTGTTTTCAACTCATATTATTGTTCACTCTTTGTAAACCTTACAACTTTGTTCTTTAATACCATTTAATATAGGTTTCTGTAGTCACGTTTCACAGTGCATTATTTTTTTTTATTTCTTGACAATATTTTCTAACAGTTTGGACTAGCCAGCAGTTTTGATCAATATTTGAAAGATAATAAAACTCTGATGATGACTGCTGGCCAGTTGAAATTATTAGAAAATATAGTCAAGAAGAAATAAAAAAAATTTGAAAGGTAATGAAGTTCAGATGAAGATTGCTGGGCAGTCGAAACTTTTAGAAAATATTTACAATGAAAAAATAAAAAATAAATGCAGTGTAAAAAGTGACTAGAAAAAGTATATTAAAATGATATTATAAATATGTACAATCAATGCATTAAATAACTAAAGAGTGAAGAGAAATTGTAAAAGTTTGATCATTATGAAAATTATTCAAATCAATAAAATTAATAAGAAATAAAATAAAATGAAGTCACATCTGAATGATTCTAATTTGAAAAATGTTCTACTTAAATCCAAACATTAAAAGTCTGGTGGAAACACAGACTCACAAGTGTCATTAAAGTAAATAGGTATTTAGTTTTTTCTATTGGAAATTATTAGACAATGAAAAAAAAATCTAAATATTTATATATTATACAAAAAAAGAATAGATGTAAAAGTTGTAAGATACTTGTGAACTCGTGGGCGAAAAAAATGGTGCATAAATTGTAAAATGTTCACCACTCTTGATTTAGCTGAATTGTTAACATTTTTTTAAAGAGAAATTCAAACTTTATTCAATAATACTACTCAGAACACTATATATATTAAACAGTGTGTTATTACTAACAGCTGACTACAGTGGGGAAAAATATAGTTCGCATATAATAAAAAAAAATAACAATACAAATATATAGAAATATGTTCAACAACAATGTCGATCAAAACAAAATCATTTTAATAAGAAAAGAGGGAATCTAAATATTTTAAGTGTTTGAGTTATAAAATACTGCATTTCAACAAGTGATCCTAACATTAAAAAAAAGAAAAAATGTTGAATGCTTTCAATTTATTATCTAAATGACAGGAGCATTTAGAATTCAGCAATTTTTATTTGTTTAATTACTTACATTAAAATTAATGACGTTGTATTGAAATTTAATGCTCAATAATATACATTCCATAAGATTTATTATGAAACTTCATATTAGTAAACATATAAAAGATTATAATACTTTCAACACTTAATATTTTATAAATAAGCCTTGACTGGATTTAAAATGTCATATTTTCTAATGTTACAAAAATGAATAATGTTTCTATTAACTTCAAATAAAGCACAAAAATACTATAATAAATATATACTTTTATTTATTTATTAAATGCTGTTGTTTTCATCTTTAAATTAATAAATAAACAAAAGATAGAAAAACATTATTTACAATAATAATAATCATAAATTTATTTAACGCACATTGAATAAGTAAGTAATATTTGCTAAGGCAATAAACTTCAAGAATGCGCGCTTTTCTTCCATAGCGTAAGATTGTGGTTAAGACCTGTAGAGGTCCCTACCTGTAGTGTTTTGTATAAAATGGCGGACATGTTTGTGCTCTCCAGAAAAAACTAGAATGTATTCGAGAGGTTGTTTTAGATCGCGTGCTGATAGCTGTGGAATTTAATTATGGTATTGACATAATGGCAATCGACTATTCCAAGAGATATTTGCTGATTACAAATATTTCTGGATAAGAGACGATACCTTATTGGACGGTGTATTAATTGCTACAGTTGTCAGCAAGCAATAGAAGATGGTGTAACATCTATGCAGGGCAGTAATTAGAGGACAACTCCAGTAGAGAGCAGTCACGCAGTAGTGAGTAGCAGATAGTATTAGAGTAGAGATATCTCGGGTTAGTGCTGGCGGTAAATGACCAGCGCCCAGTGGAAATGTAGTCCACGGGTGTAGCTGAAAGAGACCGCAGCAGAGAAGAGCATTAATTGCTGAGAAGAGCATTAGTTGCAGAGAAAAGCATTTGTTGCAGAGCAGAGCATTAGTTGCAGAGTAGAAGCATTTGTTGCAGAGCAGAGCATTAGTTGCAGAGTAGAAGCATTCGTTGCAGAGTAAGGCATTCACTGCAAAATAGACCATTTGTTGGAGAGCCCTCATTGGAAAAGAACAGCGTGGGAATTGCGATTACGTAAAGTAGAGAGAGAGTTGTTGCAGTACTGTTCGCTATTCTGATTACTTAATAACATCGTGTCCTAATGTATATAGACGTGCATATGGATACTTCACTACCTTCACATTTTCAAGCACACATTCTTGAGGTTTATTGCCATAGTAAATAATAATAATCATATCACAGAATATTCTCGTTCAAATATGTTACTCAGAATTATTTTCAAGCAGACCCATAACAATTCATTTTACTAAACTTGCAAATACAATTTTACTTTTCATTTATCAATATCCATTCATTCAGTCAGATAAAAGAAAACCCTACAAGTTAAAAGAAGAATTGATCAGACTAAATGAATGGGCATTGATAAAGTAAAATTGTACTCAGTCTGATAAAACAAGAATTGATCAGACTAAATGAATGGGCATTGATAAATAAAAAGTAAAATCGTATTTGCGAGTTTAGTAAAATGATTTGTTATGAAGTCTGTTTGAAAATAATTTCCATAACGTATTTGAATGAGAATGTTCTGTGGTATGATTATATATAATTCAAAACGTTATATATTTAAGCAGTAGTAAAAGTTATTTACATGCAGCTGAAATTAGTAATAAACAATAACAATAAAATTTACCTAATTATAGTTATCCTATTGTTTTTAATTGCCAATTGTGCATTTTAGACTAAAAACGGGAAAAAATTACATATGTTTAAAATGTACTTAGAATGAAAAGGAAGGCATCCAGGAACTTGTAGAGTGGTGACAACACCTCTTTCTGCCAATTTTATAATGGGTTCAAATCTAGGCCATTTAAAACTTGGAATTTCTTTTTTCATAAAGTTCAAATCAAACCAACTCAGCTAACTAATCAATATTGGTCAGTAAAAGGGTGTACTATTCATAGCTAGAATATAAAAAACATGGAAAACCAGCTAATTCTCATGTAGCAATTGGCAATCCAGTTTGAATTATGACGTTTTCTTTATTATTCCTTTTACGGGAATATGTTGGAAGAGCTTTACTTCTGCAGTAGGCTATTATTGGCCATTTGTTTAGCAAATGAAAAAAGCATTTCAATTTAAAAAAACAACAATATCAAATTAAATAAAAATGGATATTTTCTTAATTGATATTTAAGATATATTATACATTTTTAATTATGATCTTTTTTTGCCATATGCATATAATATATAAATTTGTTTTTAATTTAGTCACCATTATCTTTATGAATAAAATGAAAGTTTTAAGATATAAGCTCTATCAAAGTTTAAATATATATATATCAACAAGTATTTAAGATAATTTAACACTCTAGTCTATATGCAGTAAAAATAAGCATTTTTATGAAACAACTTGAAGAGTTAACTTTTTTATTTTATTAAAGTCATAAAACATAATAAATACTATTGATAATAATTGCTTTGACAAGATACAAAAAGTATTTACTGTAATCCATAAAATCAACATTTATTTTAGCAAGAATCTATGAAATACTGTAAAGACTGAGTTAAAAAAAAATGTTGGAGTGACAAGTGATAAATTTATCATATTGAAATGGTAAATCTGATTCAGATTTGCCGTTTCACAGTCTGACCCACCTAATTATTTATTTTATTAACATTTCCTTTTTTTTATTATTCTAAAAAAATATTTTAACATTTTATAACCATCCTGAATAAATCCTAAAATTTATTTTGGATCATATAATTATACTAATACACTGTTATTCTATTTATTATTAAAAGAAAAAAATTTCAAATAATTAACTTTGAATTTTTTTTATATAGTTTAGATATATATGTTTAAAATGTTTCATTTTTTCAGTATAAGAATCCTAGATGACCTTTTTGAAAAGATTTGTACCTCGATAAGAAGTTTAAAATAAATGTTTAAATTAAAAGCATAGATAAATTACCAAAATCCATTCACTGTGGAATCTCTATTCATTAAGTAGTAGAGATTCTACATTGTTATCTAAATTAAAAACTAACATAAAATTAGATTGAAATATATTGATCCTTATCGAGGTACAAACTTTCTAAAATTAGAATAATCTATATTGTTTCTAAAAGAAGATCACCTGAGGCAGCAGGAAGTAATAAATAGTGGCCCTTTTTTTAGACAAGAGAGTGACCAGAGACCAGACAGAGTTGTAGAAAGCACGCTATGATGATCGAGGAGTAAAAAGAGGGTAAATCACGGCCCTTTCCTTCCTGAGACCTGAAATCTTCCGTTATGTTGCTGTGCTGCCAGAACCTACCTTCAAATGCCACCAGCCATCAATGTTCGCCCGTGAACTCATACCGGGAAACTCCAGGTAAAATGCCGAAGAGCTTAAATCCTGTCATCAAGATTTTAAAAAAATTATCATTAGAATATAAATGTAGGTTCGTAAAGCTTAAAAAGAAATGTCAAAAGTTAATGTTTATTAAGAATCTCTTTTAACTGACTTTTTTAACCTTTTCTTTTAAATTATTTATAATGTTTTGTCTTTTTAATAACTCAAGCTCACGATAATTTTTAATATTTTTAATTGTTGACTATGAATTTATTTATTTGTTTTATATTAATTTTTGGCATGAGATTATTTCACGCTTTGATTTTTTTTGTATTTCGACAAGCTTCACTCGTGGGGGCTCAGTAATTTGCTAAGAGAGCAAATTATGTTTTATTAGAGGGAGTTCTGGAAAGATCGATTTA
Organism: Epiperipatus broadwayi; assembly: GCA_028023455.1. Lineage (NCBI taxonomy): Eukaryota > Metazoa > Onychophora > Udeonychophora > Euonychophora > Peripatidae > Epiperipatus > Epiperipatus broadwayi. The sequence continues at coordinate 1,895 of JAQFVV010009194.1, read as the reverse complement.
ATTTTAAAATAAAATAATTTTGATCTATTTTTATTTCGCAAGTGAAGTTATGTCGAATATATATATATATTTCAAAATAAACATACCGTAATTTCTTTAAACAGTTTTATTATAGATTTCCCAGAATGGGATTCTATTATTTTATATTTCTGCAATTCAAAACAGAATAAAATATGCTATAGATTTTGACCTAGTAACAGCGCCGCTGGATAGCGTCAGTTAATTATCTTGCCCTTTTTTTAAGTTAGGAAAGAGGGAAGGGGGATTTTTTCGAGAATTAAATTCCCTTATTTCTATATGTATGTTTTTCTTGTAGGTTAAATTTTTTATATAAAATGGTTACGCAGGTTGGTCTCTATGCAGTATTAGATCATTTTAAGGCTATTTAATTATAATTTGTTCCTATTTAATAATTATAATATCTCGGGTTAATAAAAAATGCTTGGAGACTCATGAACAGACCTAAAACGGTCATTGATTTGGAGTTAGCTTCCGTTTTTCGCATAAACCTGTGAATCGGACAGCGTGTTTGAGATAGAGTTGGTTTGTCAGCAGAATTCGTAGAGGCGAATATGAGGGCTCTCCGTAAATCCTATCTCCTATCGATATATGGACACGACATGTGGACGTATCGATTTCCCTTTCTATTCTTCATTGAAAAAAAAGGCATACGAGTGTCCGTGATCCGGCTCGTATTTTCTTACTTACGTTTCTTCTCTCCTTTGCATTCATATATTTATTAACCCGGCATTGTTTTGCTTTTATTTTGCCTATCTAATACGTAAGCCATAGGGAAATGATTCTACTGAAAGGATCTTCGACCTGAGTAATCGACTCTTTTGTTCGTTTGCGTAATTAGTTAAAATCGTTTGGTTTTGGCTAATTCATGTTATATTTTATTATAGGTATGATTTTAGTTGCAAGTCCAACTAAAGTGACTTGTTTGCTTTGATAATTAATTGGTATATTTTTTTATTATAATCGCTTACAGTTTTAAAGTTATTTATAAGCTATGCCAGCAAGGTCCACTAATGTCATAAAACATTAGTTATTGAAAATCTAAATTATTATTTTTACAAAGAGAAATAAGATCTTTGTTTTTTTTTTTCTTTTATATGTTAGTGGAGTAAGACGTCAAATTAGTCTTACTACAATCGTCTATTTAATTCATATCTTTTTCAATAAATCTTATATAAAGAATTCATTAAAATAGTCATTCATATATATATGTGCGTTAGGCAGATGTTTAAATCTACCGCTATATTACAAGCTTGTAATAAATGTGCACGGGGAATTTTGAAATCCGTGGTCATTTAATTATGAAATAATTTTTGCTATTTTTTTTAAAAAAAAAAGGGAGAATAAATGTAAACAAAATTAAAGATGTATAAACTTCACAAAACAAATTGTTCAAACTCAATAATGTCAATGCTGACCGCTAATATAAATAAAGTCGTCATGAGCTCTATATGAAGTTAATTTAAAAATTGTATTTTTTTTTTTTTTTTTTTTTTGAGCTTGAGTTTAAACTAATGTAAAATAACTAATGTAGAATGTCTAATGATTTTAAATATATATATATATAACTAAAACAAACTCAGTGTTCTCGAATCATTTTATTTATTTGAAATAAAATTTGATTTTTAAATATACCTATCAACCAATCCACCCAAGTTCTCACTAAAAATATAATGAAATTGAATCTCATGCTTTAAGACCCAGCTGCTGGGACGGTGAAAGTAAAGGAATTCGATCGTATCGTCGAGAATCTATGACCTGGGGATATAGGTAAATAGGGCAGAATTCACGATGTACCTGGTTTATATATCTTGTACATGGTCGGACTCGAGGTACGTTACCTGTATTCAGGGGTTTGTTGGATCGATGTGTGTTTT
>JAQFVV010009193.1:0-15906 GCA_028023455.1 Epiperipatus broadwayi | reverse complement strand
TATAATCACTGCTCTGTTTATATTAAGATAGCAAATCATTTTAGTGTTTTTTTTTTTTAGAATATTCATATAATCACTGCTCTGTTTATATTAACCCTTTGAAAACCAGGCGGCCATTGTTAATTTTTAAAAAAATTTACCCTAACTCTAATAACTTAGATATTTTGTGTTTGAATGTAATAAATATAAAAAAACATGTTGTAAAAGCAAGGTCATATATGAAAGAATGTAATGAAGCTGTTAAAATAATCATTTCATAAAGAAAAAGTTAAAAAAAATATTATTTATAATAGTTTTAAGAATGTTTATTTTTACACTGATTCACAAATCCTAAATTTTGAAATTCAAATGATAAAATGACACTTTCATAAACAGCTTCATCACATCCGTCACAAAATTTCAAAAAAAAAAAGATGTATTGGAAGTCTTACCTGAGGTAATTTTTCACTGAGAAAATTACTAAAACAGCGGCCTTGCTGTGGTCCATTTTTCTTCTAGAGCCAGATGTTTCCATTTGTTCAAAAGTACCTATAACAAAATGAATGGTTTTTAGTGGAGAAAAAGGTAACAAAGCAGTGTATTGAAAAATAAATAAATAAACTCATAAAAAATAAAATGAATAAAAATAAATCAATAAAGATAATTTTTTATTATTATTAACAATGATTACATGTGTGGAAGAAAGGCTGAGTTCAAATACATGGCACTATAACACAGAGTGGATGGATTGATGAAGCCAGAAACTGTGTATAAAATATCCTATATTACATGAAATTCCAGTTATGTAACATAAACTTGTATATAAATATATTTATTATTTTGCATAAAAGATATGAAGAAAGACTGAGTTCAAATACATGGCACTATAACACAGAGTGGATGGATTGATGAAGCCAGAAAGTATGTATAAAATATCCTATATTACATGAAATTCCAGTTGTGTAGCATGAACTTGTATATAAATATATTTATTATTTTGCATAAAAAATATGAAGAAAGGCCGAGTTCAAATACATGGCACTGTAACAATAAGTGGATGGATTGAGGAAGCCAGAAAATCTATACAATATCCTATATTACTTGCCTAAAATTGACACAAATCAATTGCGGGTCATAACTTTAGCACTGATGCAATAATTCATCCATAAATTCAAACTTGGTCATGCGTGATACACTATTCATATTTATAATCATGCCAAAAAATGCATAGCTCACGCATTGACAGATTACCCCAGTCCCCAACTTTTTTCCATTCTACAGCATATTTATTTGAAAATATTATAATTTATTATTCTATAGCATATTTATTTATTTCAGTACATCGAAAATATTATAATTTATTATTCTATAGCATATTTATTTGTTTCAGTAAATAAAAAATATTATAATTTATAAAATATATATATATAAAAAAAAGTAATTACATACTCTTGAATGTTATCAAAAAACGTTTATTTGTTTCAGTACATCAAAAATATTATAATTTATTATTCTATAACATATTTATTTGTTTTAGTAAATGTAAAATATTATAATTTATAAAAAAAATATATATATAAAAAAGTAATTACATACCCTTTAACGTTATCCAAAAACGTAATTTGAGAAGAGGGCCCAGAATCACGGACAACTTCAATGGAAAATCACAATAAATTATTCAGTAATTGATCCAACAATTGTGGAATAACTTTTTTACGATAAATAAAATGATAAAAATAAAAATAAAAAAATTTTTTTAGGTACACTTCGCTAAAAATATTCATAAAAAATCTAAAAATTGTCGTACAGAAAAAATTCTTAGATTTTCAGGTTCATATTAAAATGGCGCAAAAAATGACATATTGCACGTGTGTGTGACGTTTACCATTTATGCATAAACTCAGCTCAAAGTAGAAATTTCTAGAAAAGTCGTACTGGGGGTCAAAGGGTTAAGATAGCAAATCTTTTTAGCGTTTTTTTTTTTTTTTTAGAATATTCACACTTTGTTTATATTTTTCCATATATATATAACAATTATTAGTAACGTCAATGTATTTTGAATAATACTTATTACTTTCTTTTTCAGATATTCCTGGCTTGACCAGTGATAGATAGTCCAGGATGGGAAACTGAATTGCTTAACCTTAGATTCATGAGTACTGAATTTATGACACTTCTTTATCCAACTAGGCTACTCTGCCAAAGAAAATAGTACAAGTTTAAAATATTTATCTATGAGAATCTCCTGATTTCTTTCTCTCTTTTTTTAAAGATAATATTAATGATGGTTTCCAAACATTGTAGATTATCACATTATTTTGACTTATGGTATTATTTGCTATTATCATTGGAACAACTTATTAAAGTTTTTTTCCCTATTATTATTATTTTTTTTTTTGCTCATTATTTTTATGCTATCCATTCAAATTTATGTTCACTCATGAATATGGATGGTTGCTTTTTTAGATAAACCAATATTTTTCTTTTGTAATAATTTTTTGAGTGATGCAGCTACTTTGCCAATGTATGTCATACCATGTTTCAAATGGAATGTTATAGATGTATGTCTTCTTTTTTAACATTTTAAATTTAGTCTTTATAGAAAGTTAAAATTTCTCAAAATATGCCATGGTTTTGGAAATGTGTTCTAATATTGTATTCATTGCAGATTTTTCATAATTTGTTTGACATACCTGTTATGTATGAATGCTACACAGTATCCATTATTGTTTCTTTTTGTGGATGTTTTTTTTTTTTAAATTTTTCTTAATGATTAATGGTAGATAATGATATTTTATGAGAGCTTGTTCTGTTGTTTTACAAGTCTTGTTTCTGAATGTACTTTGTTTTATACTGATAGTATAATTCTACTTTTTCTGTTTCTGTCATGATTTGATATATGCTAAGTACTTTTGTGTTTATGGGTTTTTTTTGTAAACTGTTATTTCCAACTTTGCCCTACTTTCATAGCACAATGTTTAGTATATATATCCAATTATAACTAGTGCAAAACTTGGTGGTATACATTATAGATTAGAACACAAGAAGCTTGCTCAAAAGGCAATGATGTGAACAAAGGAAATTTTCACATAGAATAAACTTTCATAATGAATAGTTATCCATTACCTGTCATTAAGAAAAGCTTAAATACTGTATATATAAAAATATATGAAAATAACAAATAATAGTAGGTATTTAGGGTATATCTATATATGCCAGTGATGAAATATCAGTAAAAAATAACATATTAAAACAACTTTCCAAAGCCTAAACTTAGTATTGAAAAACAAAAAGAACTGCATTTGTGAAATCTCTTATGAAGGTGAAGGGCATAATTTGGCAAAACTATTCATCAAAAAAAGTTCAAAACAACACAAAACTATAGTGAGAAAGAAAAAGTCTGATGTGTTTAAAGTAGCAGATTATACATGTGCCAGTCAGCATAAGTCTAGTTGGGAAAACTCAAGTCTATTGAATAAACATAAAGTAAAAAGAAGAAAATTTAATTAAGCGGCTTATATAATAGTGGCAATAACCCATAAGTCAACCTTGTGTAATAATCTTATGTTTGGTAGCCATTTATTAACCTTGCCCTTAGAAAAGAAAGAAAATGAAGAAATCAGACAGTTCCTCATAGATAAGTATAGTAAATTTCTGATCACTATTGTCTTTAGAAAAAAACATTGTTAATTAGAGTGTAACTTTAAATTCAGTATTAATAATTCTAATGGTATCTGGTCAGGTTAAGGAAAGCAACAAGACACTGATGATGATAGATTTGTTATAATAAGTTTTAACCGAGGTACCTCAACCTGTTTTTGCAGATAATTTTCACAATATTATATGCATAATGGAGGTTAAGAAGATGTAGCATGCTATATTCCTTTATTTTTTAAATAAAGACATTGAAGAAATTTACTTTGAATTTATGTTCACTAAATAAGATAAATAGTTCAGTATATTCTTCTTGAATTTATGGCATTAAAATATAAATTCAGGCAATTTTATAATCAGTAAGGAACTTTTTTTTGTTTTGTTTATATTCTTTTTTGTGTGTGTTCCTGTGAAGATTTTTTTTTTAAATGTCATTGGACTTGTTAGTTTTAAATGTGTTTGAAAATTCATAAATATTTATAAGCTATTTTTGTTTGTGTTATCAAATTTGTTTTAGAAAATGAATGAAGTTAACACGCAAAAAGAAATTAATCCAAAGACACCGATTGACTTTCATCTATATTCTAATAATAAATCCAAATAATTAAATAAAATTTAAAAAATCATTTTCATTACATATTTTTAATTGCTTATGAAATATTTCAGTTCTTCTTTATATTTTTCTTTAATCTCTTCATTTACTTGGAAAATAATTCATAATGCAAAATGATAGATTCAAGGCTGTTTAACTAGAACAATCAGAACATTTTATGAATTATAAAAAATATATAACTAAAAAACATTTTTGTAATTTATTACAAATATATCAGATAATTGCTAAGGTATACTTTAGAAAATTAGTTTCTTGTCTTTTGAAAACTTTATATATTTAGTTTTTATATACTTGAATCCTTTTCTGAAACTAGATAATATGGAATAAGAACCAAGTGATAATAATTATAATAAATGGTTTTGTTTTTTTTCAGTTTGAGTATTTTCACAAGTCTTTCTTCAAGACTTTTTATAAGTCTTTCTTCTTCAAGGTTTTATAATCTCCATTCGTTTTTCCTTGACAATTTTTTGGTATAATGTAATAATTCTTTCTGTTATTAGAGTATTGCTTTTTATTATTATTTAGTTTTATATTCTGCTTCATGTTATCATTTTATTTAGTATTTATTTAATAACATAAGTTCAAGGAATGGCCTTTTTTTTCCTAGATTCCATCTTCAAGTTTTGATATTCTTCATAAAGTGTTGTTTTCATAAATAATAATAGGTTTGTTTTTTAAAGTAACTGCTTTTATATAGTATGGCTTCTTAAATTAAACTTTTATACCATTTATTTTTTGTGTATCTTAATACCATTCTAACAAAGATAGATTTTTTTTAATGTATATATAAATTAGCCATCATAATTATGTTATTTTTTAGTCATTTGTCATGCAAAACTTGCACAAGTTTATTTACTTTTATTAAAATTTTATTTTAATTAAAAATATTTTTTTCCAGAAGTTTCTGCAATATTTTTAAAATATCAATTTATGGTTTTTGATTCAAAGTGATATTAGAAGTATTTGAAATGAAAGCTGGTGTTAAGCAAAAATGTATACAAATTTAGAATTTGTTCTTCATGTTTATGGCTGTTTTTAGCATTTATTTTTAAGCATACGTTTATGGTTTCATTAGTTATATTTGTTAATATTTTTTGAAGTTCTGAAGCAATAGTTGCAAAACCTACCATATCATCTTCAAAATCCAGATGACTTAAATAATCTCCCTTTATTTTTATTCTTTTGGTTTTTCAGATTAATGCATAAAGTATTTCCCATAAAGCTGCTGTAAAACGTTTTTGAGATATGGAATTATCTTGTTATAATGTTAATTTTCTTAATATTGCCATGGAATTTAATCACTACTGTTGTATTTTGATAATTTATTCAGTAGAGTTTAGTAATATTCTGTGTGAATGTATTATAACCACTATGAAAATGCAGTCAAATGTATTTTTATAATCTACAAATCACTTATAGGGCAGCTCATACTTATTGATTTGATCTACTTGTGCTAAAATAGCTTTTAAATGCACGTGTTTTTTTTTTTTTGGGTTAGTTTAGTCTAAAGTTCTCTGTACATAAATTGCAGTGATCTTAATAAAGATTTTATATAGATGTGATAGAGAACTGATAAGTTTGTAATTTGCAATATTCTTTTTTTAATTTTTTCTAAATATTATCACAACTGAACTTTCCTCATTATCTGCTACATGTTATCATTAACCATATTTGATCTCTAAAGCTTTGCTGATAATATTTCTATTTCTTCATAACTTTTTTTAAAAACGATATCTAATAATTCAAACATTTCTTGGAGCTTGTTTTTTTCTTCATTGATTTAATTATATATCTTTAAAAAATGTAATTGTAGAGGTTATTTGTTACTATTTACTTTTTATTATTTAAATAATGCTCTTCTTTGTATTAACATTACATTTTTTCAATATTAAATAAACTAATTTTTAATACATAATTTTAACATTATTTACAATGCGAAAAAATATGTAAAAAGAAGATAGTTTACCAAATATTGTTTTGTAGAATTCTTCTACCTTCTTCATCATGTAGTACCATCTTCTTTTCCATTTATATACCTTCTTTTCATATAATACCATCATTTTTTTCTTTTTGACCAAACATTTTTGATGTAAATACCAGTATGTTGTGCTATACTTTTATGAATTTTTTAAATAAGCTTTCCTTGCCAATTCATACTTATATTACTTTATATAGTCATTAATTCTTTTTTATACCTTTTTACATAATTTTAGATACTCTATCAAATGGATTATTTTTCAATATTTTCATTTTTTTTTCATACATTGCCATATCTCAATCAAAAATGTATTAGTAAATTGTTGCTTTTTGTATGCATTTATTTATATAACATATTTTAATAGAATATCAGTTACATTCTTATGGAATTTCTTCAAGTCCGAGATATTATTGAAGTCCAGCAACATTTTAAATTAATTATGCAAATTCTACTTAAAATTATTGAAATATTTTGTAAATGTTATAAATATCAATTTTTATTCTGCCTTTGTCTGTAGCTTTACATTAGCATATGTCTTAACATCTTGCTAATCAATGATCTCATCCTGTGTTTAATCTAGTAAGATTATTACAATCTAAAATTATTTATTTATTTTATTTAAAATGTAATCCAACTGTACTATATTTTGATTTAGATGCTTTCATGTCCACTTCTTTAAATTTATGTAAAAAAAAAAATCATAATTTACAGATTTTTTTTATCTTCTGAAAATTTAGAAAGTTTATTTCCCCTCTTATTTCTTTAGATACAAATTTACTGATAGCTGTTATCTTTTAATTGTTTTACAATTCTAGTTCTGAAATTATCCATAAGAATTTTAAATATTGTTTGATGTGATCAAAAGCAATTATGTACATCTGAATAAAAATCATCTTCTTCATCATCAGAATAAGAACTTGTTAGGGCATAAATCTGAATTATCTGTGTTAGATAATTTATATTAAGTTGACTTAAATACTCTTAATATTTTGTCAGATATATGATTAATTTACATTATGTTTTTTTTTCTACTTATCTTTTCAATATTAGTGTATTTATATTAAAATGTGTGTCCACTTTTCAAATCAATTGTCTCATAATCTTTTCTTTAACTTCACAGATTTGATGTCCCGTTTATTATTAGATAGTTCTTTTTTCAATTCATGCAATCTTTTTTCATTTAAAAGTGATCTATAATGAAGATAAGTAAATAAAATGCCATCATTGAATATAACATGCAATTGAGGAATTTTTAGCATTCTCTGCCTTCAACTTTTTGGAAATGACAGCTATTTTTTTTTGTCATTATTATAAGTATATAACATAATGATAATTCATACATACATTCTTCCTTTTTTCAAGAAAACTCATATTTTGGTTAATAATTATCAGGCAATTGAGAAGAAATGCAATGCTGTTTATGCATCAATTTTGAACTCTGAGATCAATAAAATTACCATGTTGTGTTATGTGTGATGGTAAGCTTTTCATCCATGTTTATTTTTTATGTAATTAATTGTATAGTAATACCAAATGGATATGAACTTTGTCCTTCTCAGTTTTTTTAAGGCAATATCTTTTTTCATTTATTAATATATTTCATTCTGTATCCTAAATTGACAGTACAATAAAGTCACCTAAATATCAGTGGGGATTCAATTAATTAGGTTTTGCTCTTTTAGCTATTTATATGTATGTGTGGTTTTTTTTATGGTGAAAGTGTTTTATAAAATAATAAATGTCATAAAAGAGTATTTAAGAAATACTTATAGTGTTAAGAGGAAAAAAGATAATTTTATTTTAAGATAAATTACTATGAGATTCATTACATTTTATGATTTACTCCTACATATCTTTATATTAAAATAAATTATACTAAGGGATGACAAGGAAGAACAAATTTCTGATGAATTTTAAATTTCATAGTCCTTTATTATACAGATAATCCATCTGACTTTGGAGGTGAAATATTAAGTAAAGAGTGCTGTAGTTAAATATGGTTAGAGAGTAAGCTTAAATAAAATTATCTGTTTTATTGATATTTTTTTAATTTTCTTAGAATAAAAATAGTAAATAAAGGGCTAAATAACTGAATTAAAAGATAGTTTTATTATGAAATATTTTAAAAAGGTCTAATAAATATTATTATTTGTAATTCTGATTTTGAAATTTTAAAATAAACATGTTTTCTGATAATTGTAAAAATGTCTATTTTTGAAATATTTTAATTAATTGGTAAATCTTTATCTAGGTAAAAACATGTTTATCACACCTTGATTAAAATTTAAACTTGTTTTCAAAAGGATTAGACAGATTGAAACAGTCACTGTTTTTATAATCTGACCCAACCAAGATTATAAAAAGATTGGTAAAAAATATCAGTTTAGTTTGGCTTGCAGTTTAGTCTGGTTTTTAATATTTTGAGAAGCAGTGGCCAAATAGGCAGCTGAAAGTTTTGATAATAATTTTTTAAAGACAATTCTTGTCTTAATATTTTTGTGAAGCACTTGGCTAGCAGAATTGGTGTTTGGAGAATTATGAAATAAAAATAGCTCCAATGAAGATATATCTGAAGTCAAGTTAGTAGATCCAGAAGTGAGCAGGAGTTTTGATTCACTTGAAGACTGGGTCAATTTAAAATAGATCAATTAGCCTAGTAAGTGTGTTCTAGAAGACAGTTTAGACTTGAAGCTCATCAAGCCCTAGACAGAAAGGAGAATGCCAACATTCCTGATTATATCTTTCTGATTATGACAATCCTGGATTATATCTGTCTCACCAAGACCAACTCACAAAGAGAAGCACAGATAAATGTATATACAGTGGTGAATAGCATTATATATAAAGAGAATGAAATTTTACATAATTTCTTTGGTAAAAAGACATTTAAAAATCTATATATTTTAAAAGATCAGTAAATAATTTTGCTTGGATTGAATTAAAATCTAAAAGTAATGATTGATTCATGGAAAATTTATTTTGAAAAAAAGAAAAGAACATCAAAAATCTTTTTTAGATTAATTTAAAGATATATTTATTTAATTGAGAGTAACCTGTCATAAAAAAAAATCTTTTGAGTTTTTTTTTCATATGTCATAGCATCGGCGGGGACGCTTGAACCCACAACCATCTGCAACCAACTACTTACTTGCAAGGTGGCTGTGATGATCTCACGGCTTAACAATGCTTGACAAAAACTTTTGAGTTATCTGTTAAAAAAATTTACTTTTTTTTAAAAAAAAAAGAAAATATTTTTATTGACTGAAAAAAAAAGACTAATTAAATAATATTAATTCATATCATCTTTATGTTCATAGATACACATGTACGTGTGAATTTTATGTAGTTTTCAAATGGAATTAATTATGAAATATACTTTTAATAATTTTATTAGTTTGATAAACTCAAACATGTTCATTTTATAATCAAGCCACCTGTCTGTGTGCTGAATGGCGCTTAAACAAACCTAATGAAAATTATATATAAGCCACAATGTAACAAGTTGAATTTTGTATTGTAAATCACAATGTGATGTCTTTTTTGAGATTGTATGTTAAAATTAGAAGGTTTAATTGATATGTACAGCCTAATTCTAGACCTTAATATCATTATTTATTGTTAATAAATGTGTTCAATTATGTAAATTATTCCAGTGGTTCTAACTATTTTTAGAATATGTTTCCATCATCTTTTGGTCACATAACAGTAATGAGCTTAAGTTTAATGAATTAGATTCGAGCATGGGCTGAATATATAAATGGGGATGTATCGAAAGCTTTAGGAGTCATCCAGTGATGATCATCATCATTCTGGTTGGCACATAAGATTATATTCTTTAAAGCTCCTGTACCACATTTTTATTTTAGTTTAGTCTTAGAATTTAAATTTATTGTTTGGCCCCTTATATTAATGGTACTAAGTGGTTAGGCATTGTCGATGATAATCACTCATGTTTTAATGTCCCAGCATTTTTGTTTTTCTGATTTATTATTATGTATTCTGATGGATGAGTACTTAAGTTGGGGCATCCAAACTATGGCTTAAATAATTGTCCAAGCTGGCAAAGGCTCAATAGTTAGCATGGTATACAAAAGACCTATTTCGGATCCAGTCACCAGATCATCTGTTGATTTCTTTTGAATTTTGATCATTCATGGTGAGGTGGTTATTTTGAGTATTGTTTACTTTACTTATTGTTAATGCTAGTTTAATTTATAGTTAATTATAGTTGCTCTGAAGAGTTAACTGATCTATTCTGGATCTAATTGAAGCTGATTCCCTCACAGAGATCTTTGATCCCATATCTCTTTTGGTATATAACATTATTTATATTATTTTTTATTATTAAAAGATTGCTTTAATAATAAATACTTGGATTCTTAACTATTTTTATAATATTATCTTACATTAATATCTTAAATAGCTGAACTTTAACATTTCATTTTATAATATTTTTATTTTTAAATCTTATACTTTTTGTAAATTTTATATTTAATTTGTTTGAAGCTGACGATGATTTGCCATCACTCCATCATCCCAGGTTACTTCCTCACCCTATTAGGCCTTTTTCTCGATAGAATTTTTGTGAATCCACAGATAAGCTATTTTTTATTGCATACATTACATTAAATCAATAGAAAATTTAATATTGAATTGTTTATTCATTCTTACAATCTGAAATAGCCATTTTATTAAGTATCTGCAATTTTTTGAACAGATTTTACAAAGTTATTTATATTTTATAAAACTATTCTTAAGTTTTATTTAACATTTGTTGAGTATTTCTGGAAATTAAGAACATTAATGCTTATTATATTTTATCATTTTTTTTCTAATTTTGCTTTGACACACATCTTGCATCTCACTATTTGGTGGCCATTTTTCCATGTCAATTTTTTAAAGGAAATTATTTCTTTGTGTTAATAAAAATATAATTAAACTCTCTTGGTTGATGATCTCATTTCCATTTTCCAAATTCCACTAGTATATGTTTCTCATCATTTCTATCTTCATATCTGCAATAGATGAATATGTTTAAACATAAATATTGAATTACTACAAAGAAAAGATATGAGAATTAATGTAAAGATAATACTAATATTGATTTTCTGTTGAGAAAATATTGAAAACATTAAATACAATGTTAATGCATTTGCAAAGGTGAACATTCTGTCAAAGGCAACCATTATGGAATTCTTCTTTGATGAGGCTGTTTTGCATCAAAAACAGTCGATTATATTTAATGTTTTCAATACTTTCTACATGAAATAGTAATAGCATTATCTTTATTTATTTCACTCATAGAGTTATTACTATGTTTTTTTTACAAAAACAACTTTGTTGAATTTGTTATCTGAGACAATTTTAAATGCCAACAATTTTCACAAAAAGTTGTTCTTGATATCTTTATAGTAACTAGTATGTATGTCTATTTAACAAAATACATATCAATTTTTAAATCAGTCATCTAATACTTGCACATGTAAATGTTAAATAACAGTAGATAAAGATATATTGTTCATTATTACAGCAACAAATAAATAAAATGTTCATTATCACTTATTATGTATATTTGATTCATTGATAGAAGGATAGTAGATATATATTGTATTATTTCTTTAATATTTTAGGAATAGAAATTTTTTTCTAAAATCTATATTCTTAGATTTCATTAAGAAAAATGAACCATGTCTTTATTTCCAAACAAATCCCCCTTGCCCAAGTTATTTTTCTTTACACAAGTAACAGCTAAAGTTTTTTTTTTTAATTTAATTTATTTATTTAATTGTAAATATTATTGAATTTTATATTGTCTTATACCAGCAATATTTAATTTTGTTATTTACAATATTTATATTTTTCAGGTAAAAATATATTTCTTGCAAAAAAATTATTTATTATTGTAATGCAATCCAACATTTTTTTAATGATGATGAGAAAATAAGAATAAATGCCACTTTCATCTACAACCATCTTTTCTTTTGTAAAATCTCTGCCTTGTGTTTTGACTTGAGAGTTTCCTCTCTGCAGTCATTATTACATCTGATTGGCTGTCTATAAACATTTTTAAGATACTTTTGTCAAAGGTTTTCCTATACACAGTATTAACTATCTATTACAAGTTTTTTCCCTAAATATTTATTAAACAAGTGCAATGTTTACAGTGACAATTATGTATACATGGCAAATTGAAAAGGAAAGCCAGAATTACAAACATAAAAAAGAATTACATGATTATAAGTAAATATAAGATAGTATTATTCTGGGCAAGAGGTAAACCTGAATACCCGGTCTACTGTTAACACACAAGTAGACCAATTAAGCTCATCTAGACAAATTGCCTCGCACTACCAAGAGTCACTTAGTCAATCTAGAGTTTGGTCAGATCACCATTGGAAAAAATCACTAAGCAAGTTTAAAATGCATTTTTATCACAACTGTGATCTTGGGTTGAACACAGGCTAAATAAGTCTCTTAATTTTTTTGAAATTATAATCATCAAACTTACTTTTTTCTTCAAATAATTGGTACAAAGATAGCATATTTATTTATTTATTGTTGGAAAATGGCGATCTGATTTTTAATTGATAGGTTGAACAAGGTTTGAAAATAAACCATCATCATTTGGCAAGGGCTAAAATTGTAATATCTTTTTCACTGTTTTTTTTTGTTAGGACGTACTAGAGAAAAGATTTTTTTTTTGTTCTGAACTAGGTTATTTGTACAATGTAGTAGCAAAATTGGTGGTGGGGGTCAATAATTTGACATTACGAACATTGCTGGTTTCTTAGTTTTTTGTGTGTTTTAAAATTATTTTTAATCATAAAAAAAAAAAAAAAGATCCATTTTTAATATATTATGTACCCCCCCCTAAAATTTTTAAATTATAGAATACATTAAAAAGTTATCATCGTAGATATATTTAGCGATGGAATTATTGGCTTTATTTTAATTTCAGAAATTGTTTAAAAGTTTGTTCTATAATTCGTTACTTTACTTTTCTTAAGCTATTGTAATTGGTGTTTAAGTGCTGGAAGATGCCGAATTAGAAAATCTTAATAATGAAACAAGCTTAATATAATAGGCTTAGCATGCCTTCAATATTTTTATCATAATATTATAATCATAGTGAATGAAATTAATAAATAGGGTGGAATGTGTAATATAAATGTTTAAATTTTATGCAACAGCTTAAATGTCCCACTTTTTAGAAAGGGGGGATTCCTTTTTATTTATAGCATTGGGATTGTCGATGATGTAAAATAAAGGAGGCTTGGCATATCGCCAACAATGCCAATACTATAAATAAAAAATATTGTTTCCTCTTTTCAACAGTGGGACAGGTAAGCCATCGCTTTACAATTTATATGATACGTATATTACACCCTCTGCTTACAATTTATTCGTTCATTGCTATGATTATAATATCATGTCAAAGTTAATGAAAGCATGCTAAACATACTATATTTTAGCCTGTTTCACTATTTAGCTCTTTTTATTCAGGAACTACAAGTGCTCAAACATCAATTTTAGATTAAAAGTATTTGCTCAATATATAATCATATCAGTCTCAGAGTTATTTGTTAGAACTAAATAATTATTATTAAAAAATAAATATACTAAAAAGTTTCATTATATAATTAAACATAGAAACAACTTATCTAAGTTATTAAAAATTAATCTCTTTGATTTCGTTTTGTAAAAATTCTTAGTACTGGATTCATGCAAAATTCAGAATAACTTAACCTCCAATAAAGAATTCACATCTGGAAAATATATGTTAATAAAGTTTGTTGTTTTTGACAAAGTGTTATCTGAGTTGAAATTGAAATAAAGTATTTGCATTTTATTTAATGATGGATAAAATAATTTATTTAAAAGATGAAGTAATGTCATCATATGATATTAGACGGGTATTAGTTCATAACTATTCAGTGTACATACATACATAAATTGATATTTTGGAGATATTTATTGGTATATTTCATTTGGAGTTTATTTAGAGCACATTAGATTTAGAAGAATTAATATTAGCTGAGAAGAGTAAGATTATATTTTAAGGAATATATAGCTGTACAAATAAATTTTCATGAACAATATAAACAATGTTGATGTATAATGAGGTTTGATGAACTTTTGTTTTTAAATTATGTATTTGTTAAATTCTCTGTCTGATTAAATGTAATATTAATCACATGAAATAGTTTATCATTGCTTGCCATCCCTCTTAGCAAAATTTATTTTAGCAACTTAATTTAAATTTTATCATAAAGCTTAATGAGATTTTCATATGATTTAGATGTATATCATGTTTTATTTATTAATGGAATCTTTTAAAACTAATCTTCCAATCAATCAAACTGCCTTTTTTAAATATCATTTTGAAGTGTAAATACAAAGTTCCAAATTTTTCATCATAAAAATATAACAATTTATTTTTTCTCTTTATATACTTTTTTAGTATATTTTTTTTTGAACATTTTTTATTGGTAGGAGCACTAGTTACATCCACTACAGCAATGCCTGGCTTCTGCATTAACTTATTTGTATATCAAGAATTAACTTAGGGATATCATTACCTTTACTAATCGAGTATACCGCAATTAGATAATGAAGCCTATCACAAAAAGTAAAGGAAATCACTATAAAATTTATTTGTAACATGATTATTTGTAGTGTTTCTTATACTTGATCTCATTTATTAATAATGCAACTCTCTGTGCTGATTTTGTATTCACTGCAGTACAGAAACACATTTGCCTTTGCAAGCAAGCCTTCAGTAATCCAAATTGGTGTGTTGCTATTAATCTTTGTTTTGATAAGATTATAATGTTATATTTGGAAGCAATGTAGTCTATATCATTTAACCATTTTATCACCTGCATTCATTGCTCTAACATTCATAGATATTATATTTAGTGATTTCTTCATATCTTGGTAATTTAATAATCATTTTATTAGCATATTACACCCACATCCTCATTTTTCCTTAGCTTTAAATTCATCCTTTCTTATCGTAGGAGTCATTGTTTAATGCCACCAAATTAATATTCAACATTATTTGGTTATCACCATTATTATTTTTCATAACTTTATTAATCTTTTGTTGATGTGTATTTCTTTGAATGTTTTGATATTATCCTCATTACCATTTGCTTTGCTTGTTGCTAAGTTCTGCTGTTTTTTGTACTGTCTTCATTACCATTTACTTGTTGGTTGATAAGTTCTACCGATCAGGTTATCATAACCATGTTTTCATTTTCCATTTGTGAGTATGTTACTCTCATCATACTAATCCATAAGACTATTCCGTGACATCTTTAACTTGGTAAAAGTTCATTTTGGCTTGGTAACAATTCAACTTCATCTAGTACGCCCATATTTTTTAAGTTATCAATTTCTTCTTCATACACAAATTCTCATCTCCTGTGTTACTAACTATATTAGCCCATGTCTTACGTGATGATGATATCGCTACATAGGTGATTTAATCGGTCAAATTTATTCCACTTCATGTAGTTAGTGGTGTCACAGCCTGCTGAAATATAATTCTACTCGACACATTTAAAGCACAATGGTGATCTGCCCTTTATTATTATGGAAATGGGCATTTGATCTTTGTTATTTTATGTGGTATTTGTTCTTTCGTTACCCCTTTCTTTAATTTAAGTACTACTGTCCA
>JAQFVV010009192.1:0-15929 GCA_028023455.1 Epiperipatus broadwayi | reverse complement strand
GAAAATTCAAATAATATACAACTAATTATTTTTTCTAACAATAAAAAAACACTATCAAAAACATGTTGTGAATTGCATATGAATGTACTATATTACATATATTGTCCTTTTCATATATAGATTTATCCATAGTTTTCAAGCATATGTGTGAGAATGGAAATTTGAATTATAATTTAAAAGATATTACAAATAGAAAAAGAAATCTATAATAAAATTATTTTACCTGTTTACATATAACTAGAAGGAAATTTATTAATTTTTAGTTAATATTTAAAAATTACATCTGGGCAGATATACACTCTAGCCTAATGAATACTTAGTAATAATTATTAATTTGTTTTAGCCTAATGAATACTTAGTAATAATTATTAATTTGTTTATCTGAAGTGATTGGGGTCAAAAGCTGTGGTTATAAAACATTGGACACTTGTAAATCAAAATATATTTTAATAATGAGAAAATCTCAATGATGTAAGCATGTGCAAAAGATGGATATTTAGGTCTTCTGATGAGTCTTATTTCACCCTGAAATGGGTTTGTAGTTCAGATATATTGAGATATTTTTTGTTATATATATATATATATATATGCCTATTTTGTTATATATCTTATTTTCAGGAATTTTTAATGACACAGACTGTAAAGGGAAAGTCAATCATGGTCTGTTGTTAGTAGGATATGGAACAGAAAATGGACAGGACTATTATATTGCTAAAAACAGGTATAAAATTAACAACAAAATACTTATATTATTTTAAGTATGCAAAATATGAATGCCTATTCATGCATATAATTATCCTGAAATAATAAAACTTATCCATTTCTCACTAAGGTAAAATAGAAAACTATCAATTTTGTTGTATTTATACATTGGATTATTTCCATCATCTAATATAGTATTGAATGTCTTTAGAATAATTTAATTTCATTTAAATATTCCAAATCCATTCAACTGTTAGTATTTTAGCACACAGATTAGTAAATGCACAACATTTTGAGAAATATTTTCTCCCCTCTTCTTCGGGTATTTCTGGCCGGTCCAGGTTCAATTCCCATGCTAGTATTGTCACTAGTCAGGCCAGCAACACTTGAAGAAGAGATGAGAATAATACCTCTTGAAATATTAGCCTTAATAGTTAAAAGCATTTAGAATATTTAAATAAAGGTACAATTTTCTAAAGACATTTAATACTCATATTAGATGATGGAAATAGTCCAATATATAAACACAACTAAAACACTATCATCACAAACCATCAGGAAAACATTATTAATATTGTTGTTTGTTTTAGTGTTAACAATGATGGCAAATAAAATATATTAAGATAATCAAGTACTCAGATTAATTTTTACTTATTTTTTTTTGTTTAATTAATTTAAGTAAAAATGTACTGTTATATACTTGTTGACAAAGCAACACATATTTTACATTAAAACTTTAGTACATGAGTATTAAATCTGCAACATGGAAAATGTATTATATCTGCTTGTGCCTGTTCACATTTGTATCAATCCACTGATAACTTTGTAATCTTGTGATCTGATCAAAATAATGTGTACACAGACCTTGTGCATGAATTTCTTTGGCAAATAAAAGAACATATACACAGATCTTGTACATGGTGTTTTGACAAGAATTAGAAAGTAATCATGAGGTTGATATAAATGTCACAAAGTTCAGTAGATCTAACACATGCTCTGTGTTGAAGGACTAAAAATAATAAAAGTAAAAAAACAGTAAAACTTACAACATTAACAAAAACTTTTAAGAATGACATTTAAAATAAATGTGATTTTCTTAACATTAACAAAAAAAAAATGTGACTTGAAAAAAAGATGTGACTTTAAAAAACTTAACAATTTCTTTAAGAAAATGATATTTAAAATAAAAAATAAAATGTGATATTATAATAATGATGCTGTTAATCAAAAATAGTTAGTTTAAATATATACCAAACAAAACAGTAAATGATTTTGATTTTTAATAATTTGGATAAAATGCATTAATTATATTTCTATGACATTTATCATGTAATATATATTGTGAATTTATGTGTTAAAACCAAAGTTTTGTATAAGCCTATTACCATGTGTTTGGAGATCTGCAGAAAAAGTTTTTTATTCAAAATGAAACCACGTGATTGCAAAAAGGGCATGCTGGATTTCCATAAAACTGCTAATAAATGTCTTTTTTATAGATATAAAGAAATTAAACCAAAACTACAAAAAAAATTAAATTTGAATTAGTACTTTTTTATTAAATTTTGTATAAAACATTTGTCTGTATCCCTACGTAAGTCACCAAACACCCACATCCTCTTGTGAATTGGTTTAGGATTTTAGTGTTGTAACCTCTGACATTAATGAAAAATATAACAAATAACCGAAAACGTCAAAGTATTACAAAGAAAAAGATTCCATTGAAAAAAATATTTTGTTGATAAAAAAACACATTTTCACACATAATCGCAGTTATTTTTTACAATTTGATGTCATTGTGACATTACACATTTATTGTGGTGTAAAGGCCTCCTATCTTCCCTGTGCTAAGCTTTAATATTCAAGTACAAAACGTTATTATCAAATTATCATGCTATGTCTAGTTTAAATAGAAAATCAGATACCACGTTTAAAATAATGTCAAAAGACATTTAGTGCAGCTAATGATGCTATATTTGATTGACAGGAACACATATAAAAGAAACATAAATAAAATAATGTTAAATTATTACACATTTTATATAGCATTTAATTATTGAATTCAAATTTTAAATTATAACAGTTAAAATAATTAAAAATAATATATAACTTATATAAAATTTCTTTCAATTTCTTAGATTGTAATTACTATCAGATGATCTTAAAATGATGATAAATAGATGTCATGTAATTTTGCATAAACTATGTATTCCATTATCAGCATATTATCTAATTATTATTAAAAAATTACATTTATTTATAAAAATTACCTCTAATTTTTCTATCTATGGTGTTCTTTTTTATATCCAGACATTATTTTTAATAAATAAATAAATTTTGTTTGTGTCATTTCTATTTTTTAAGCTTTAAAAATATGTACACACCCTTACTATAATGTGCACCATGAGATCCATCATTTTTATCTTTATTATCTAACTAATACACAGTTTCAGTGCAATTTGAGAGTTATAATTGACTATATGTTAATCTGCTTCAGAACATGTTATAGTTGCCTGTTTAATGAGATTTATTTAAATTGTATAATAATATCAGTCTCTTTAAAACCCTTTTCCCACCTCTTACGAGGTCTCTCGTTGACAGCTGATGTCACTCTAATTCTGCTAGTTTTAATGCTAGAATATTCGTTTGACAATTATTGATTAGGTTTTTAAAACTTCTGTAAGCTGGTGCCCTCTTCTGAATTATTTTACAAGTAAAAAATCAAAAAAACCACATTTAAAACTAAACAAAGAAAGAACCTTGTCGGTGATTGGCTGTCATCCAGCTCTCAGCCGAAAAAGACATTCTGATTGGCTGGAAAGAACAAAGAAACCGTCTGATCAAAGAAAATAAAAAAAAACGCTGAGATTTTCATTTCGAATGTAATTTAAGTATTAAAAAAATATAATTTGAGAAATTAAAATAGTCTTTTAATAAAATATACTAAAAAAACAAAATTATTTTCAAAAAATATTGAAGATTTTAGTAAAAATATTTAAGATTTAGCAAAAAGAAATCTTTACTTTTCCATAACGTAAAATGAAAAAAAGCGTTTGCATCAGCACTTTTTTGTTTAGACATTCGCTTTTAAATTTGCCGAAATTGAATATTTTATAATAAATAAATAGCAATTTATTTTTGAAAGAACTTTCGTTCTCTTTCATAACCTGAAAAATTAGTAATATACTTTTTATAAATGTATCTGAGTTGAATTTAATATTATAGGTGAATATGTTTTAACAATAGGCTTTGTCTTCAGTTTGTGAGTTGGCCAATTAAAAGATTTGATTTTTACCTCATACAACCAATAATATAATTAGTGGTTAAAAGGTTCCAATCTTTAGCTTCTATATATTGGATCATAGACAAGAGTGGGTAGCACCTTTATTGTAAAAACGAGGTTGCATTAAAAAAAGATTGAGATTGTTGATTGTTAAACCACTAAGCATCACATGATCATTACTGATAATGGGTTTAGGTGTGAACTTCTTTTGTATATATGTATATATTCATAGGAATGTTTTTATAGATTGCAGATATAAAAGACATGTTTTATGGGTTCATCCATGTAAGATTTTAATAAAAATTCCAATGCTTTGCCTGGATTACACAAGCCAAACATGTCTTAGACACACATACACATAGATAGATAGATAGATAGATAGATAGATAGATAGATAGATAGATAGATAGATAGATAGATAGATAGATAGATAGATAGATAGATAGATAGATAGATAGATAGATAGATAGATAGATAGATAGATAGATAGATAGATAGATAGATAGATAGATAGATAGATAGATAGATAGATAGATAGATAGATAGATAGATAGATAGATAGATAGATAGATAGATAGATAGATAGATAGATAGATAGATAGATAGATAGATAGATAGATAGATAGATAGATAGATAGATAGATAGATAGATAGATAGATAGATAGATAGATAGATAGATAGATAGATAGATAGATAGATAGATAGATAGATAGATAGATAGATAGATAGATAGATAGATAGATAGATAGATAGATAGATAGATAGATAGATAGATAGATAGATAGATAGATAGATAGATAGATAGATAGATAGATAGATAGATAGATAGATAGATAGATAGATAGATAGATAGATAGATAGATAGATAGATAGATAGATAGATAGATAGATAGATAGATAGATAGATAGACAGACAGACAGACAGACAGACAGACAGACAGACAGACAGACAGACAGACAGACAGACAGACAGACAGACAGACAGATAGATTATTACTTTTGGGGCTAAACATGTATTATTTTCCATTACATACTAAAAAGTAATAATATATCTACATCATACAACTGTGAAAACATTAAATATAATATATATAAATAAAATTTTCGTTAATTAAAACAAAATTGTAAGTATAATAAAAATAATCAATTTAACGGTAACAAACTATTATAAACAATCCTTAAATCTGCAGAAGGACTTTCGTTTAATTTTTAAACCTGCCTCAACTGCCATTAAATTCAAAAGAAACATAAATAAATATTAGAAAATACAGTACTTAAAAGTTTGTAAAAATATATCCATAACCATCACTTAGAAGTGCTTTCAACTATCCTTGTAGTTTTTGTCAAGTAATACTTTTAAAATGTCAGCTTTCCCATAATTCCATGATGTCAATTTTCACATAATTCCATAATCTTAATGTTTGCGGCTTGCCTATTGATTAAATCTTGCTTGTATTTACATATCAACATCACCTTTTTAATTTTTCTTTTATTATTATTTCTTTCAGTTCCCAATATTTTACACTACTATAATTAAAATCAAAGCCATATATACATGATTTATTATGATCATAAAAGACAGAAGCTGAAAAATTATCATTATTTTTATAATTTTGTTTTGTATTTTGAACCCTTTTTAATAATAACAAATGCTCTTTTGTTCTTTTTTCCAATCTGCATCTCGATTCACCTATATATCCACTGCCAAACCAATAGTTTAATGCCTATTGCTGAAAACATTAATACCCCATAGCAGTAATGTTTCCTGCTCATAATACAGGTATAACCTATGATAGCTAAGGTAGAGAGAATATTTATTAGTTTTGGCTAGTTATAATAAAGACCCAACTTAAGATCAAATGTATACCATTTAGTAAAAACTCTATTAGCAGCAAATTATAGCATTGGGGTTTATAAAACTCACTGGTAATGTTGCACTACTTAGTTAATTTGGGAAAATGCATCAATGAAAAGTGAATAAAACAAAAATATATAAAACAGTTTTATTCCCCAGTACTAGTGTAATAGTAACATGTAAGTTACCTCTACTTTGTCCTAAACAAAAGTTGATACAGCCATTGACAAGGCATCTGCATTTCTAGATTATGATAAATTACATAACCTGTTTTTATGAAGTAGGTAAACACACACACACAAAAATTAAGGCTGATATACATACATCAACCAGAAATTAGAAGTTCACAAAATATAATATAAATGTACATCATACACTAAAGCAAATATATATAATATTTAAAGTAGATGGGTTATTATAAATAAAAATAGATTTGAGTTAATTGTAATTAATTAAGAAAAAAATTATATTAATGAACGTAATCATTAAACATCACCATTTCTTATAATTGTTATTAAAACAGGCAAAAACTTAAGCAGTGTGAGTTTTTGCCTGTTTTAATGAAAGAAATCATTCTTACTTATAGCGTTTCATCTTTTGCTGGCAAAAAAGTCGTTATCTAAAAATGAAAATTCACACTCTGATTGACATCAAATCCTTGGGATGATTTTTTTCTTTCTCATTTGTCATTGAAGTGATATGAGAATTCCTTTTCATATTCTTGACTGGATTGCTGTTGAGTATACAGGCTAAAAAACTATAGCCTACTTGCTCTATTGCATATAAACAGCTTTTGGTATTTCTCCAAAAGTCAGTCTCATTATTGCTTCATGAATTTCAGCTGAGTCATTAGCAGTCATTAGTAGATCTTTTTCTTGGGGGGAGAAGCATATTATGTGCATATATATTACAGAGATGGGATGGAGTTTTCTTCTTCATGCTAGGTCATTTTCACTTAGAGAAAGAACAATTTCAAGGAACGCCATGCTGTGAAGACATGGGTTTCTACAGCTTCTAGCAATTCACTCTAATAAAATTTAAATCATATTTATATAAGGCCATTGCATATTTAAATATTAATACATTTTTTACAATATTCCATCTTTTAATGTGTAAATATGGTATCTGGATGGTCTTTACATTTTTTTCTAGTGATGCTCTCTACCAACCCAAAACATATTCTAATTCTACGTTTATAGCAAAGGTCTTTTTTAAAATTTTATGAAGTATTCTTGAACAACACATTAATTACATCCATCCAAATTGTATCTCAATTCCATCTCAATATTGTGTGTATCAAAAAAAAAATAGTTTAAATATCCCCACTCCTCATCCTAAACTGTTTTAGTTTTCTTTTTCTTTCCAAAATTAATTTTCTAATTAGTTAACATTTTTTTCTTTTATTTTTTATACAGAAATATTTATTTGAGATGAAACACAAGATAACTCATACACACACTTCTCAAATAAAAAGTTAATCTTTTATCTACAGAAGGTAATGCCATTATTTATCATTATATTTGACATTCGTATTTGATTCTTGTAACTGGAAACACATTGCCACAATATCCCTGCTGTCTAACATGAGGTATAAAATTGCATTGAACTGCAGTGTTACATGTTCCCTCTGACTATATTCATTTTGCATTCTACTACTAAACATTCTCTTTTTATATATAAATAACAATGATTGTTGAGTCCATTCTCCAACCACACATCAGCTCCACATAGTTTTTTGCAACATGGGTGCACCAAATATAACCGGATAACCTATAGGATACTATGATTTGATAACACATGCAGCAAATAAATAAAATAATGACTCAAGTCCAATTATAAACTATGGTGATCACACTGAGGAACATTATCAGTTTAAATCCTGCTGCTGATAATGTTACCTCCATGACACTAATATTACATACTCATTATACTGATATAACTTATGATACATAAAGTAACTATATTATTTATTAATTTGGGTTTGAAGACCCATAAAAGCACTTCTAAAATCTAAGTATGAACTTATATCATTTAGGAGGAATTCTGTTCACACTGAATTATAACTTTAGTGTTCATGCAATTCACTGATAATGTTGACTACTCAGTTGAGTTGGTGAAGAGTATCAATGAAAAGTTAATACAGCAAAAATAGATATAACAATAAATGTTTTATTCCTAGGTGAAGTAACATATAAGCTATTTCTACTGTCTTTAAAACAATAGTAGGTACAACTCTCTTGCATTACAAAGTAATGATAAATTACACTATCTTTTTTATGTAAATTAAATAAATATACACGCAATTTTTTTTCTTACCCAATGATAAGTAATAAGACATATATCCAATTTTTCAATAAGGAATTAGATAATGCTTCAAAAGAATTTTACTTTAAATGTGCACCTTACTCTAAAGTAGACATACAGAATATTTAGAATAAATGGATTATAGTATATAAAAATTAATATAGGTTAATGGTTAACCAACTAAGAGGAAAAATATTTATACAATGTAATAATGAAAATAATCATTCTTACTTTTACTTTTTTTTTTTTTTGCTAGAAAAAAAAACATATAAAAATAAAAACTTAGTCCAATTATAGTAATTTTCAGGATGATTTTTTTTTATATTTAATTTGTTATCAAAGTGATATGAGTTTTAGTCCATTGGTCACTTCTATACATTTTCATAACTGGACTATGAATGAAGAATTTTATCCATATGGTTTGTTGTTTCATGATTTTTGAGTTTACAAGTTAACAAAATAGAGCATACCTGCTCCATTTTATATAAATAGTTTATGGTATTTTTCCTATTTTCAAAAAAAAAAAAGAATTCATAATATAAAGTTTTTCTTTTTCTGCAAACTCCACAAAGTCTATGTCTTCTCTCATTTCTATTACCATAACCAAAATTACCTACAGCACTTTTATCTTTCATTTGTTTGCCAATTCTATCATTAAAGTTTCCCATAACAATTTTAAAATGTTGTTTACTTTTATCAAAAGTCTTGTACATCCATATAAAAATCTTCTACTACTTCATCACTATGAGGACTTGTTGGGGCATAAACCTGAATTATCTGCATTTGGTATCTGCTATTAAGTTGTATAACTAATCTTGCTACTCTGACCAATACACCATCAATCTCCACAATGTTGTTTGTCAACTTTTTATTTATAATGAATCCTACTCCACTTGTATTTCCAATATTTGTGCCTTTATAATAGAGTATATTGTGCCGGTCGGATTTGTATGTTCACGTAACAAGATCAAGCATCTAGGCAAAAGTACCTCGAATCCAATCGTGCGCAAGATACACAGGTCAGGAACACTCATGAACTCTGCCCTATTTGCCTATTTTCCAGATCTATAACATTATAAGCAACAATCCTGATGACATCGATTAATTTACTTCTCATCCGCCGGCATTGGTCATCGGAGACACAAAAGACTCTAGGCTAAACTTATATGATAGAATAACTTAATAATGAGCATGTTAATTATGTGTAGAGTGAAGATCATCTAGTCATATTTAAGCTTAAGAAATAACTTAATATTTATCTTAACTAAAGAAAGCACTGATTCGAGTTTGATGTATATATATTTACGATTTATTAATAATAATTACGTTGGGTCATTTAGCCGACATGAGCCTCAGGATTATTATAGATATTTATTTGAATCATTTTATACAATAACATGATAATTTCAGCTATGCCAATAATATATGTATGTGTTTGAGTAAATTAGCGCTATTAGAATAGATTATTAGAACGTTATCACACCTCCAGAAACGAAAAGAGCATTTGATTACTTCAAACAATAATTTTAACACAGATAATATTTGATTACATTTAATATGATGGTTAACTTGGAATTTTAGATAATTAATGCGTGGGATGGGTAATGAACAATTTACACAAACGATACTAAATTTATCGGATTAATACTTATATTAAAATAAGGGACATATGTTTGTTTAAATAAGTCATTTTATTACGGCTTATGAATACTTCTGGGTGAATGATAAGATAAGGGAAAGCGGTGTGTGCATGGTGGCTTATTATTGGTCCTTTTTATGGATCCTGGAGTGTGCTTCACAAATTCTAAGAAGTGACTGATTTCCTCTGCAAACTTTGGCAGGGTCGGTTTTACGAACGGAAAGAGTCCAGATTCCCTGGAATGATGTACAGGGGAATTGTGGATGATGAGGATTGGTCGGCTATGTCAGTATCGGGCTGGTTTTTCCAGAGCGATCCTCATATAAAGCATGCATGAACCAAGGATGTCCCCAGGGTGGTTTTACAGCCTGGTTCAAGGACAGTGAGACAACAATGGGGTCCAACTTTGCGGTTGCCTCCATGTAATAAAGAAGCACGAACATATATATAAAATAGAATGGCCTTTATGCACTAAATGCTTATTCATAACATAAATATACTTCTGAAATTAAAGATTATTGTGATGTATTTATTGCCCATGAATGATGAACTATTCTGTGTATTGACATGGCTTCACTTTAAGCAAACAGGGATAATAATTATACATATAAACATAGAATAAAAGGTTAAGGTCCCCTTCCCCCTTTACATTATATTACTTAATATTATTCATTACGTTTTACACATTAAACCTCAATTTTGGTTGATTAATGCCCTTGTGGAAATACATTAATTGATTGCAAAATAAAAAGGGTGGTCGTAATAGCTAAGATGAAATTTACATATATAATATAGTTGGAAGATAAAAGATAGCACATTATTTAGGAAGGAGACTGGGAAAAACAGATGTCAAATCTGTTTTTCAACAGTAAACATGAAAAATATAATTAATTTATTTCTCTAAAACCGCGAGCATCTGGGCAAGCCAAATAAGACTTGTTTTTATCAATTATAAATTATTTACCCAGTAAATGATGAGTGGGGAAAACAAAATAAGTTATATGCTGGCGATTTTAGAATATTATTGGCATTAACTTTAAAATATAAATACGTAAAAATGTTAATAAAAATTATTGGCCGCTTTTAAATAAAATAAAAGAAAAACATTTTATAAGAGGCTTAGCATAGATTAGTTATATAGAGTTATATATATATATTTGAAGACATTTAAAAGATATAGTTTAAAATATACACATTACATAGAAGGCAGGATTTTAGGAATTATAAGCGGTCTGAGTTCTTTACCTTGATGATTGAGAAACGCATTTCACTAGGAATCAGTCCATCAGTATTATCACTAGATCTAGGTAGCGGGATGATTTGAGATAGCACTTCATTTCATTGGAAAGACACATATAAAGTTCAGTAGCACGGAGTACGGAAGCTTCGTTCATGGGATCAGCATGTTAGAATGGAGGGACAAGGCGAAACTTACTACTCACAACACATTGCATGAAAATTACATCGGGCATGGATTATGTTCAGCAGCATGGCTATTTAATGATCTCCCCCTTTCTTGTGGATTCAAATCCAGTAGTATTTATACTTTTAATTTGAATTTGTAACTAGGCAACTACTGCTGGACCTGAGGCACTTTAAGCACTTAGATTTCATTTGGAATCGTTTGGTCGGATACTCTTATCTGGTAAGATGTTTGAAACAATGCAAGTTTGTTATCAGTTTCTCAAATGAAAATATATCTTGTGATTTTAAAACAAGCTAGCGTGGACAATTTCCACTAATGGGTTTCTTCTATTATTACTAATTTGTAATCTTCTATTTTAATCTAAAGGGTCTTCCAGGTTATTGTTTTTGAGAGACTTACTAACAAGATTGCATCATTTCTGGCTACAAACTTATATATGACAAATATAATAAGTATCATATATAATATCTTATATATATATATATATATATATATATATATATATATATATATATATATATATATATATATATATATATATATATATATATATATATATATATATAATATACTATTAATTCAATCACAATCTCCTATGCTAAAATATACATATATATTTATTATTTATGCCTGCATACATGTGAGAATATTATTATTAGATTAAATATTAAATTAAGACACATACATTTACATTATTTTATACTATTGGGTAAAGAAATATATTATTAGTTATGTGTATATATGCGTAAGAACGAGTTTGAATATGGTTAGGTGGTAGGAGATTGGTTATGGGCTGTGAAGCAGGATCTGAGCATCAGATCATCTGCTTCAATATGTCCACTTTTTAAAACAATTGTTTCTTTACCTTTTCTTCTAACTTCACAAAGTTCGATAATGTCCCATTTAATATAAGACAGTTCCTCTAATTCTTGCAATCTTCCTTCACTTGAAATTGACCTGCAGTTGTAAGTACCTAAATAAAAAGTTATTATCAAATGGCAGCCTGGGTCCACAATCAGGGATTCTTAGCACCCTATATCTTTGGCCACCAACTGCTGCCTTGGTTGGTGACTTTACAGTATTTTAAGTATTAGTAGATTTTAAACATGATTAAAATTTGAATGAAAGTAATAGGAAAATAACTGATATACTTTTAAAAACTGCAACAAAGATAGCTGGTGAAAAGAGTAAACCCAATTAACCAATAAAATTTCTACGGGGACTATTAATTTATGAAGAAAGAAAAAAATATGAAAGTACATCAAAAATGATGCATTAAAAAGCTTTGAATATCTCAAATTTTGTAAAATAGTGAGGAAAGAGTTGAAAATGATATAAGAAAGTATAACTGAACTAGCAAGGAAAGCTGTAGAAGAGAATAAAAGTCTCAAAGAGTGTAAAACAACATTTTGGTACTGGTAGGAAATTTATATCTGCAATAAGGGAAAAAAGAAAAGATGGAATTATTACTTAAAAGAGAGATGACATCATGAAATGGGTAGAAGAACTTTTATCAAGAATTATAAGTGCAATAAAGAACAATTTGCCTAACTATATCTATTACAACTACCAGAATTACCCCAGAATTTTAAATGAAGTTAACGTGAGATATGCAATTAAATGTAAGGAAAAAGGAAAGGCTTACAGGTAATGATGGAAATGGTAATTGATATATTAAAAGAAGCAGGTGAAGAAATTGAAAAGTTATTAGCAAAGTTATATACCAAATGTCTAAATGATCAAAGATGTAACAGATGATTGGAAGAATGCAGTAATAATATTAATATTTAAAAAAGGTGATAAAGAAGATATTAGAAATTACAGACCTATCAGCCTTTATCAGTTTTATATAAAATTTTCACCAAGATAATTACAACTCGTCTACAGAGAACCTTGGATTTCCACCAACCAAGAGAACAAGCTGGATTTAAAAGTGGTTTTAGTACAGTAGATCATATTCAAGTATTGAGAGAAGTTATAGAAAGGACAAATGAATATGAGTTGTCATTATGTTTGGATTTGTAGATTATGAAAAGGCATTTGATTCTATAAACATTTCTTCAGTGATTAAAGCATTGGATCATCAAGGTATAGATCCAGGATATTGTCATATTTTAAAGAATATTTATAAAAATGCAACAGCAACAATTAGATTACATAATGATACTGGGAAAGTAAAAGGTGTAAGACAGGGTGACTCCATATCTCCAAAACTTTTACAGCATGCTACAAGAAGTATTTTGTGGATTAAAATGGGAAGCTAAAGGAGTGAAAGTAAATGGAGATTATTTAAGTCATTTAGATTTTGCAGATGATGTAGTTGTTTTTGCAAATAATGCTTCAGAGCTGCAGGAAATGTTGCAGGAGTTATCAGATGAAAGTAGGAAAGTAGGACTAAAGATAAATGTTAAAAAGACTAAAGTAATGTTTAATCGATTTGCTCAAAATATGAAAATAAAGATTGATTATGATGAATTAGAAGAAGTTAAGAGTTACAAATACCTTGGTCAGATTATTAATACAGATGGAAACATAATGGAGAAAATTAATCATAGAATTAAACTTGGTTGGAGTGCTTTTGGTAGAAATAACTTGATACTAAAAAGAAATATGCCTATGTGTTTGAAAAGGAAGTTTTTAACAAATGTGTTTTACCAGTTCTTACTTATGGATCTGAGACTTGGACACTTAATAGAAGAGCAATACAGAGACTTCAGACCACTCAAAGAAGTATGGAGAGATGTATGTTGGGAGTAACAAGAAGAGATCAAAAACGCAATGTATGGGTAAGAGAACAAACAGGTGTTACTGACCTCATTGAAAAAATTAAAAGACTGAAGTGGAGTTGGGCTGGACATATTGCTAGAAGAGATGATAATAGATGGACAATTGAAATTTTAAACTGGATTCCAAGAGATTGTAAAAGACCCAGAAGGAGACCACATGTGAGATGGATGGATGAAATAAGAAAATGTGCAGGGGTGATGTGGAGAAGAGAAGCTAAAGATCGGAGAAGATGGATTGAACTTGGAGAGACCTTCATCCTGCAGTGGATTGATAATGGTTGATGATGATGATTTTTCCAATGGTTGGTCCCTTGATTGATTTGGTTGATTTGGATCATTAATAGTCATTAGAAGATCTTTATCTTTGATAAGGCACATGTATGTACACACACATGATAGAGCAGGTATGGAGAAGTCAAATTTTCTTTTCATTCTAGGTCATTTTCACTTAAAGAGCTAGACTAATTTCATGGAGTATCATACAGTTATTGGATTTTTAGAGCTTCTAATAATTTATTCTA
The DNA here is from genome assembly GCA_028023455.1 of Epiperipatus broadwayi. NCBI lineage: Eukaryota > Metazoa > Onychophora > Udeonychophora > Euonychophora > Peripatidae > Epiperipatus > Epiperipatus broadwayi. The sequence goes on along the minus strand of JAQFVV010009192.1, from coordinate 1,415 downwards.
AAATAGTGTAAATCATATTTGTGTAAATCTTCTTGTATTTAAATAGTAATGCAATCTTTATAACATTGTCAACTTTTATCACATATATTTTCTATCTAGATGATCTTCACAAAACAATTGCTTTTTAACTAAGCTCTCTGCCAACACAAAAATATGTTATGATTCTAAGTTTGCAGCCTTTTTTATCTGTTATCAAGTTTTTTAAACAACTTGTTTTCATCTAAATTCTATCTGAATATGGTGTTTACTGAGACACAGTTTAATTACCCTTACAAAATGTTATTAATCGCTTGTTTCTCAAAATACAGGAAAAAGAACAGATGAGATAGCATCATAAGTGGAAAAAAAAAGAAAAAACAGGGAAAATAAATATATAGTGTATATTGTTCTTCTTAGAAAATACTGCATTTATATAAATGAAATTCAGTTAAAATTTTATTTAAAGTTGTAATTAATAATTTATTAAACACATACCTATTTCTAAGTAATATGATATAACGTCAAAATAAATTGCTGGTCCAAGATAAAAACATTAAAATAATACTGGCATAATTAAAGCATTACAAATATATTAAATGAATAAAACCTCATACTTATGGTTTAAAGTTTAATCTTGTGTCTAGGCACATGAGCTTAAGGTTATAACCTTAATATATATTACTTAAAATTCTATTGTGGAGTTGGTAACTTTTATGAACTGTTTTACTTCCTTTTTCCTTTTAAAAAATTAATTTTATAATTAGTTAACAAAAACTTTTTTATTGTATGTACAGAAATATTTGTTAGAGATTAAATGTGAAAAAACTCACATGCACACACTACTCTACACACTACTCAACTAAAACTTAACCCTCTATCTATTGAGAGATTAGAATTAAAAATACTGTTGAGTATTATTATTATATTTGATGCTTATATTTGATACCTATAGCTACCACGTTACTACTATATATAATATTCAGGTTATTTTCTTTTTCCTTATCCTATTTGTAATTTGTATGTTTCAGCATTTTATATGTTGGCTAAGTTCAGTTTATTCAATATGTGAATTTTATTAACTGTAGCTAACACACTATGAATGGTGATCATCTAAATGTATTTTTAACTATAATTAATATAATTAACATACATAATAAACTTTTTGCATAGTGAACATTTGAAATATTAAAGTAAACCAACTTCAATATATAGGGGCATATAAAAAAAACTTAAATATAAAATTGAAAACCTTTTTTGAAAAACTTAATTCATGTATTCCATTTTATAATTTATCTGTTCTGCACCAGAGTCATAATTATAAATCAGTAATCAGTCATGAAATGAACTCTTTAATTATATTAAGAGTTCTACAATGTTATATAGAGAAGGCAGGAAAGTCTCAAACCAAAGCACATGATAGAGACTTTGAAAAGATA
>JAQFVV010009191.1:0-15933 GCA_028023455.1 Epiperipatus broadwayi | reverse complement strand
ATTATTATTATTATTATTATTATTATTATTATTATTATTATTATTATTATTATTATTATTTATTATTATTATTATTATTATTATTATTATTATTATTATTATTATTATTATTATTATTATTATTATTATTATTATTATTATTATTATTATTATTATTATTATTATTATTATTATTATTATTATTATTATTATTATTATTATTATTATTATTATTATTATTATTATTATTATTATTATTATTATTATTATTATTATTATTATTATTATTATTATTATTATTATTATTATTATTATTATTATTATTATTATTATTATTATTATTATTATTATTATTATTATTATTATTATTATTATTATTATTATTATTATTATTATTATTATTATTATTATTATTATTATTATTATTATTATTATTATTATTATTATTATTATTATTATTATTATTATTATTATTATTATTATTATTATTATTATTATTATTATTATTATTATTATTATTATTATTATTATTATTATTATTATTATTATTATTATTATTATTATTATTATTATTATTATTATTATTATTATTATTATTATTATTATTATTATTATTATTAGCTTTCAAAAAGGCATTTTATTGATTCTATAAAAGGTTACATTAAAAATGGTTTACATAATTTTGGTATATACATTGATTTATTCTGTTACATAAAAAAATGAATATTTGAATGATATAGTTCAATTTATGGCTTCTTGAGTTGTTTGAACTTTTGTGACTTGAATGAGTCCTTAAAAAATCATAATAGTTGATGTATAAGTTGCTTTTTTGATCTTTTTGCTGTTTATAGCTTGTATGCATATAATTAAAAATCTGAGAAGCTATTGAAAAAGTTTTTCTCTAGTATTTTTTGTCAGATACTTAGTGTTGTGTTATAGCATTGATTGTTCTTTTAGTAGTGACCATGTTGCAGCATATAAGTGGGGGTTTGTTATGATTTTATCTCGATTCCTTATTTGTGTTAATTTGTTGCGAAAGGTAGCTGGATGCCGCCTGGTGTTATTTCCTATTATAAAAGTGCACCTTGTACACCAAAAAGCATATAGAATAAAAGTAGCTGCTCTAATGTTTGGTATTGATTTTGTTTTGTATGCAGCAATTATATTTTCAATTGATGTGTTAGGTTTTCTGTAGGTGTCAAAAATTATTTTTCTTATGTGTTCGAGTGCTGTACATTGGTATAGCATGTGTTGTAAGGTTTCTTCTGATCGATGGCACAGTCTGCAAAAAGGATCTATTTTGAAGTACATTCTCTTGTGATGCAGAAAATAGGTTGTGGGCATGGCAACAAGATTTAATTTCAAAATAAAGTCAAAAAATTTTGGTTCCAGAGCCCATTTTTTAAATTCTTTTAGTAATCTTTTGTTGTTTATCCCTAACATTGGTCCTACATCATTATTGTTATTTATTTCATTTGTGAGATCATAGATATTCCAATATGAATATTTGTGTGTATATTGTTCAGGTATGTTTGCCGTAGTTTTAAATTCATAAATAATTGTTGATATGTATGATTGATTTGGAGGTGGACGATCAGTTGGGATGATTTGCACAAGGTGTTTTAGTTTTGTGAATTGCTGTAAAGTGGTAATTATGAGATTCCTTTGTTTTTGGATGTGAAATATGTTAATATTGTGTAAACCTAGTCCATTTTTAATGAGTGGTTGATTGAGCCTTCTTGTTGAAATTGCTACTGTTTTTTTGGACCATAGTAGTTGATTGCAGATGGTTTTTATTTTTGATTTAAAAACTTTTGAGAAAGATATAATCGGTAAATAATAAACTATTTTTGTTATGATGAGCTGGTTTATCAGCTGTACTTTGGAATATATGGATAAATATGTTTTTGATAATGAGTTTACTATTTGTTTGGCCTCCTCCTTTAGTTTATTTTGTATGTGGCATCTCATTCCTGTAAGTCCCATATGGAAAGGAAAACCAAGAAAAGACGTTGGTTTTGATTGGTATGTGTTTGTGCACAGCTTTCCTGTAAATAGTGACCATGCTGATGTTTTTGTGGGATTGAATTTCAATTTATATTGCTTAGTATAGTCTTCAAGAATATTTTGTAGCTGGGCAAGTTGTTTTTTTGATGATAGGAAAACAGTAACATCATCCATATATGCTAAGCATGGTATATGTTCTGTAGTGCCTGATATCTGTATTCCAGTAAAAGATTGTTCTATTTTTTGAATGAGAGGGTTAATGTATAGTATGAATAGTAATGAGCTGAGAGGTGATCCTTGAGATATTGATTGTGTAGGAGTAAATGATGGGGAGTTTCTTCCATTGATGGTTATATGGATTTCACGATTTAGAAGTAAGTTTGCTATTAGATATAGATGAGTTTTGGGTATATCAGTGTTATTGAGCATTTCTAGAAGTATAGGTATATCTATTGAATCAAATGCTGCCTCAATATCTAATTGTACAGCTATGGGGCCATATTTTTTTTGTTTTCTTATTGATGCTAGGATTGTTTTAAAGAATAGAGCTGCTTGTATTGTTGATGAATTTTTTTTTGCAAATTGGTATTTTGAAATAAGCATTGTTATGTGTGGCTCAATTTCTTGCTTTATGATTTTTTCTATGATTTTAATCGGTAATGGCCCCATGGATATAGGTCGTATATTAGCTAGTGAGGGAGTAATGTGTTTTGTTTTGTTGAAAGGAACAATTGCAATTGGGTACACTCCTTCCATGTACTGTATTTTTTGTGTTAAATAGTTTGCTAAATTGCATAAATATTTTGCAGTGAATTGACTCATGTGTTTTAAGACAAAAGCTGGAATTCCGGGGCTACCTGGGTGGCATGCATTTGGGATACTGTCTATTTTTTCTATAAAGACATTTGTGGTAAAAGGTGCTTTTGTTTCTGTTGGGCCAAATAAATCTGGTTTAAATGTTTGAAGTTGTCTTGTTTGAAGTTTTTGCTTGAAATATTGGTATATGGGCAAAATCATATTGTGACCTGCAAATGTTCCTTGATTTGTGTGTATTGCCATTGGCACCTTGATAGTTTGTGGCCTTCCAAGTGCCCATCTAATGTATTCCCTTGTCCAAGTGTGTGGTTTTGTAAGACATAGTTTGCTTTTTTTAATTTTGAGGTAGCTTTTAAGGGTGTCACATGCATTATTGTATGCATGTGTAAGTTTGAATATGTATTTTTGTGTTTGCTTTGAAGGGTCAATCATGGTTAATCGTTTGTGAATTTCATCTGCTAGTGCCAGTACTTTTGATGGTGGTGGTTGCTTCATTACTATGTGATTGATATTAAATGAAATAATGTTTATAAATGCTATATATTGTTGTATAGGATTGAGTTTTATATTTTTAAGCTTGTTTATCATGATGTAGGTTTCAGAAAAAATAAATTCAGGTGTGTTTACTGGTAATAGAACTCTAATTGTTCTTGTGAATGGAAGGGTTGATGGTTGGATATCATTGAAGTTAATTGTTATTGTCTGTGCTGAGTGATCTGAGAAAGCTGATGGCGTAAGTTTTATTGTTACTAGATGGTGAAGCATTGGTGAGTAGAAACATAAATCAATTAGTGAAGAGAATCGGCCATTGTGAAAGGAAATTGCATTTTCTGGTAGGAATCCTTGTGCATTCATGAGTGGTATGGATATTTTATGAATCCATCGTTCTGTGAATTCTTTGTATGTTGTGTTAAAATCACCTATTAATATTGTTGGATTTGCTGTGTTTGCTAGCATGGAATTGATGTTTGCTAGTATGGTATTGATTCTGTTGTGTTGTATTGGCATGTAGATAAATATTATATTAATAATTATAATTTTATGTTGAAAAGTTGTAATAAGCATATTAGAATCAATATATATTATTTTAAATGTAGTGAAAAAACATTTTGGGGTAATTAGGATAGCAGTACCTGCTGAGGGAGATGATGAATCTCTTGAGCAGGCACAAAATCCTTCTTTACTTAGATATTTAGCTGGTTCTGTTTTTGATCCAGTGTAGATTTTTGTTTCCAGTAATCCAAGTATGTGTGGTTGTGTATTTCTGATCCATTGTTTAAGTTTATGAATTTTTGTAGTTGAGTTCAGGCCTCTTACATTAATTGCTGCAATTTTTAATTTCATTATGTTTAAGTATTGTTCGTGGTTGTGTGTTAGTTATTTGGGTAGCTATTTGTGGTTGATCTTGGGCATCTTGATAATTTAGTTCTAAATCCTCATCTGATGTGCTGCTTGTGTCATCTATCTGTGAGTATCTAGAATTGTCATATTGTTCTGTTTTGACTTTTTTGACCCTTTTGTTTTTTTTTGGTGGTCTTCCAGGTGGTCTTCTTTTCTGCTCTTGATTAGTTGGTGTACTTAGTGATGAATTTGTGCTAAGATCTTCCATTATTTCTTGAGATGTATTATTTCTGATTGCAAGTTTTGTTAGGGCTATTTTTTCATTATTTATACACGTATTATTTGTTGTCACTTGTTTATCTGGTATTTGATTTTTGCTTTTATTTTTTTTAATTGATATGTCTAAAAGCATATCGGTGCTATTATAATTTTCATTAGTATCATTTTTATTAGTTATTTCAAGTTTATTTGTAGTTTTATCTAGTTGGTTTGATGTTTTTGTTTCTTCAAGTTGAATTTCATTATTATTATTATTGTTGGCCTGTTTTGCATTACAGTTGATTGCTAAGTGTCCTCGATCCTTGCATGCAAAACATTGTGGTCTTAGTCCCCTTATATAAAGAGTTAATACTGCATCTTGATCTATTATTTGAGTGGGTATGTTTTCGGGTCAATATTATCGTTTAATTTTACTTTAAAATTAAAGCTATTGCTACCAATCGGTATAGGTGTATCATTTAGAAAAATTTGCTTTATATATATTGCTTTGCCATAAGGTTGAATTAGATTATTAAAGTCTTGTATGCTGTACCCGAAATACGTGTTTTTGATAATACCTGTGATATAATTTTGTAAACTTGGATCTACTATTATTAGGGCGTAGTTTTGAAGTGTTTTAACCAGAGTTTGAAATCTTGTTTTTTGGTGTTCATTATTATTATTATTATTATTATTATTATTATTATTATTATTATTATTATTATTATTATTATTATTATTATTATTATTATTATTATTATTATTATTATTATTATTATTATTATTATTACTATTATTACTATTATTATTATTATTATTATTTGTTTTATGACTATTTATAAATATATCAATTTTTATTTCTTTTAATAAACAAATTCAATGTTTTTTGTCATTACATTTGTAAGGCTAGGTTAAGTTGAACAATGTATTCTAACTAGTAATTCAGTCTTCCATTTTAGACAGAATTATTGTAGACTTTCAAGAGTAGGAAGAATGATAAGTTAAAAACAACAACATGATTTTATGCAGAACATGTGAATCTTAAGAAAGGATAATTTTGGTTTTTAATAATTATTATGGTTATAATTTTTTTAATTATATTTATCCAATAAACTAATTTATGTAGTTAAGTAATATTTATAAGGCAGGTAGATTACTCTTACATTCAAGTTTCAAATATGTAGTTATTCTTCTCAGTATGATTTTGTATACAAGTTTATATTCAAAGCTGAATAAAAATACTTTAAAGTAATTGTTATGATAAATGTGTAACTATATTAGAGAAATCCATAGACTCTATGGTATGCAACTCATAACTGATTTGTAATCCCATAGTATGTAATGTTCATTCAGAGCTAATAAATTTCTTCTCTGACTGACTATTATGCAGGGTTAACATTGATAAAATTGGTACTGAAGTAATGACACAGTAAATTTCATATGTCTTTTTAAAGTGCTACAGTCTCTTGACACATGAGAACCTGATATACCAAGGCATTTGGAAAATAAAATTATGATCTGATAAATTTCATCTCTTAAAATGGCACACAAACTGCCATTACATAAATTTACATCGTAAATGGAAGGAATAAATCAATCAGTAAGGCTATTGCTATTATGACTTAACAATGACAATATAGATATGATTGGTTCCATTATTCAGGAAAGAGGAGCAAGGGTGCAAAGGTATTTTCACATTTTACTATTTGCAGAAATAAAATAAATCTACCATTACACACAAACACACATTCATACACACACACACACACACACACACACATATATATATATATATATATATATATATATATATATATATATATATATATTGACTTTGCAAAGAGGAAATTTTCATTAAGTTAAGACTATAAACAAAGGCAAAACTCCCCATACAGTAGAGCTACCGGTGCCAAACAGAGTAATCAATGGATGCCAGAAGGCTTGTGTTTACAACAAATTATGTGCTAGTATAGAGATGGTGATCATGTGATGTTTGAAAGTTAAGACTATCTTTGCAAATCATATTTGTTAAGTTTAAATTATCATATGCAAATCTAAATAGTAAATTATTTAAAGTATTTCTGTCATAAATAAATATTATTGCATTTTACTTTATTGATTTGCCAATGAACTTTAAGCTTATGATTAAAATAGATTCTAATGATTTAAATCCAAAAGTGTATCTCATAAGAGCTTAATGTTAGAGAAGTTCAGATTATTATAATACAAATTAGTATATCCAATTTAGTTCCTGAATAACCATAATACTAGTTAAATTTAGTTTTCAAGTTAGAAGTTAATGTGTACTTATCATAATTACAATAAAATATTTTATTTAAAGTAGTTCTTAACAATAGTCAATTCATTTGTTAAAATAGTATTATTAAAATTGAGTTTAGAGATTAAACTAAATTATTTTGATTTAAAAAATAAGTAATTAGTTTAGTATTATTTAAAGAAAGAGTTAAATTAGTTAGTTTAAAAGATATGGGACAATTTCTAAATGAATATAATAATCAAAATACTCTGAAATAACTTCTACAATTTTCAATATACTAATAAAATCCAATAAGGGGTTTATTTTCATGTAGAAATCGTCAGCAAATACATAAAGTAGTTAAAGTATTAAATCAACTTTGCCAATGGGAATTGACTGATATTAACATGGAGACAAATTACAGAGTATTGAGAAATTACAAAGATTTAGTTTATTGAATAATTATTTATTCAGAATGTAACCTTTCATGAAACTTTATATATTTTATTAATATGCTCCCTGGGATATTTTTGTTATATGCATGGTTGTATTAATATATTAACAAAGTAATTTACCATTCAAGCATTGGTGGTCGAGAGGTAAGTGACAGCTGCTTTACAGGTGGTTGTCTCAGGTTAGCCGGTTCACTTCTCAGCTGATGCTATGACACATGAAAAAAGGTAATTTACTAGGCATGGCTTTATTTTAGTAATAATGACATGGTTGGTTGATAATATAAATACATCACTGCCACTGCCTTGCTTAGTAATTGATTGTTTTTATATAATTTATTGCTTGAAATTCAAGTTAGGCTAAAGATAGCTTCAAGTTGTATGGTGGATATGTGGAGAGTTGGGGTGGACAGGATCTTTAAGACTAATATATGATTGACTGCATCTAACTCTGAGTATTCATCATGAGGATGACTTCCATATTACTTCCATATAGCAAAGCTAAATAGTACAATTCATACATATGGAAAAATGTATGTAAGCATGCAGACATTTATTGATCTTAATTACTTCTTGGGGAACATTGGCATTCTTGCACAATATACACTTATTGAATAGTTTATGACAGTTAACATACTAATAGAAGAAAAAGTGCTTTGCATTTGTAAGTTTTTTATTATTAATAACTATTATTATATGTTGCACTTTCTTATTTAATAAATTATTTGTAGCTATGAAATATTTCATTTTATAAGCACATATATACTGCTTTTAATATTTAAATAACTTATCATTAAAATATATTGTCAACCCATAGTAAAAATAGTTTCAGATTTTGTGATCATGTGGCTATTTAAGAGAAAAGAACTTTGAAAAGTTGATGGAATTGGGTCTTATTTTTACATTGTTAGGAAATGTAAATTTCCTTCATAAGGGCATCTCTTTATGAGGGTTTTTAATTTAATGGCAGTTTCTGGAAAGTGTACCAGTCCATCCTCTCAGTTGTTTACACTATAACTGTATACACACATTGAACATGAAATGCATGTTATGCAACTGAGCAATGATTGTAAATATTTAGTTAGATACCAAGATTTATTATTTTCTCAAATTGCATCCTAGAAAAAATTATTGCCCTCTACCTTTTACATGCCACTTCTGGAAAAAGATTGCTCCCTCCCCAGAAGGATATGACTGCATAATTTAGATAATGGTTAGTTCCTTTTTGACTTAATAAAATAAATAGTAATATGGATGCTTTACTTAATAAATCAATAGAAAGATGGATATTCTAACAAATTATTCTTGGTCATGATGGAGAGTAATCCCAGACTAGCCATTTAATCTTTATCTCGGGAAAGTGGTGTGATGCTTAACTAACAAAGGAGGATAAATGATAAAACATTTACTAACTCCATAGCACAACCTTAAAGTTTTAATATTATATCTCCATATTTATTTAGCCATTGATTATAAGCTTACAAATAAATGAAATAAAAAAAAATATAAATATGAAGCACACAAAGAAATGTTAATCAAACCCCCAATTCATAATCTTTAAATAATTTACCCAGTGGGATAGGATGGTCTGAGTTTCACCTTTGCTTGCACACCCAACAGCATTATATAGGATAGATTATTCCATATGTGATTGCAATACATATGGGCCATGGTAGGTATGTGTTTCATAAAACAACTCTCTGTTTCTCTTTTCTGAATCTAATAAAGACTTTATTATTATTTGGTATAATTATTCGACCACAAATTATAATATTTAAATATAGAGAGTTCCTCAATCGATCTTGCATGTAGTGGATCATTGAAAATAGGGAACTAATTTAATTCTTTCTTTCTTTTTTTATTATTATTAAGATGATCCTGCACTTGGCAGATGGAATAAATTTATACTAATGGAAATGAATTCATGGAAAAAGAAAGAAAGAAAGAAAAAAAAACATTTTGTCTTTTAAAAAGAATATATTAAATTGAACCAATAATAAAATATTCTGTATTGCCAAAGTAACAAAAGAAAATAACTATTTTAACAAATAAAATAATTAATAGTATATTCATCTGTTTGATAATCCACTGGTTGAGTGACCTATTAATTCATTTAAAATGTATTTAAGCTGGTTATCCAAGCTATTAATAGAGAAATTTAACATTTTGCTATAAAACATGATATTTGGTGGTTTAGTGAAGTACATGAATGGCTAATGAAATAAAAAAATGGTACAAGCATACATGTACATTGCTAAATGCTGCACTACAGGTACTAAACTGATCTGATCAAAATTAATGTTTCTATGATGATGAGTCAAACATATTGCATTATTTATACTATGGGTTGATATATTAAAGCAAATAAATGAGGGAATTACTTAAACAAATATCAATCACTGTTCTGCAGACAAATAAAATAAACTTGGTTCAACTCTAATTAAATTGACAATTCCTGTGACAAGTCACTCCTTTTCTATCATTAATTACTCACTAAAGAAAAATTTTAAATATTTCAGAACTTTCAAATTATATCTACAAGTGCTTTTAAACATAGTTTTAGATCATAAATAAAAAAAATTAAAATTTCAGGTTATTTCATTTTTTTTAGTAAGATGCAATCAGCTGTTACTGATACAATGCTATATAATTTGAATCAATATTTCTGGTGCCTACCCAGAAGGATACTATATATATATATATATATATATTTTGAAACGGACAGATCGGAGAACCGATCTTCGTTTCAGGTGTTTTTATGTACGGTAATTCAAACTACTGTTCGCCCGCAGTGGGATTTTGTCTATTTTAAGTTATAATATAAATTAGTTATATATTCTATAGTTTATAAATAAATATGTAAAGTTTCCGTATATAAATGTCACAAACCATGAAATAATATTCGTGTGTGCGTGGTTTGTGAATTTATATCATTTAATTTAAAGTTTCAGTGCGGGCGTATTTGTTTTAAATTTTAGTTTTAAAATTGTATAAAGTCGTTTAAAAATACTGATCAAAAATCACATTCCTTTGATCAGTGTTTTTAATTAAAATCTAATTGTACAAATGTTCAGAGCAATTAAGTTGTATTCAAAATTAGTAAGGAATTTTTATATGTAATTACTGTACCGATTTAAAAGTGGAATATTAAATTAAAAGATTGCTAAAAACAGATAATTGATTATTGGTCAAGCTGCATCGCTAGAGGCTAGAGAAAGTAGGCGGAGCCTAAAACAAAAACAAGTCGGAAAGGTCAGCAGTGGCTATTTTAGAAAAAAACTTGCATTCTAACTTTGGTCGTGTGTGAGAGAAGTAGTCTCGAGACAACACAGCAGTTGAGTATAATTCAAACCTTATTATTAAGAAGTTTACCCGTGAATCACAATGTTGATGGGCTAAGTGCCAGGAGCTGGTCTCTGCCCGCCAATATGGATCCTCATGCCGCTGTTTGATCATGTTTCACGTAACTCACAATTTCCAACTTCCAACCTCTAAATTAGCTATGCCTTACAAATAACTTTCAAAAATGCGCGCCTACGTTCGTCACAAGCCAAGCTGGTTGAAGAAAGAAGAGTAACTGTGTTACACGAACTTTAACTTTTTTTTCCGTGCTTAATGTTATCAATCAAGTGAATCATATGTAAGTTTTTATATCATTTATAATGCTATTGTTTAACCTGTCAGTAAATTTTCTTTTCTTTTAAATCCTCCGCTCTAGTCTTTAGAAATAATTTATAACATTTGTAATTAATAGTAATAATAATTTAAATGAATGCATTTATATTTTTTTATGTTGCTTATTCCCTAAACAAACGATGCCAATAGTAACATTTCCCAACTCCGTGTAAAACTAGTGTACCGTAATGATCAAAGTATTTTAAAAGTAATTTCGTTTTTAACTTAAATATTCTTTCATATTCCGAGTTGGTAAATGTTAAATCACTTTATTATTTTATGTTAAGTTGTCATATCATTGCAATCTAAGGTTTAATCTCAAATATATAAAATGGTTTCACAGTGTTATATTAATGTCATGAGAAATAACTCTTTGTATAAAATGATACTATCGCTACCGCCTGTCAACCTGAAGGGTCCGGAGTTTCAGAGTAAAATTAACTAATTATTGTTTTCAACCGGCAGTTTAATCCCGCTATGTTTTATTGGGATATGGACCTCAGCCTGTAGGCGTAGAAACAGACAAATAGATTCCAGGTTTTATATAATTTCTTTTAAAAAATCCACTTCAAGTTCTCGTCCGTGATGTCTGTGGCAATGCCTTCCCTTCGCTGGAAGTTAGCGTCTCGCCATTCTACCATAGGGGAATGAAAGCAGTTTTCTTTCCCGGTAATCTCTGGATCACCGGGGGTTCGAAATGACCCCGGCTGGTTGTCGTGTCCCGGAGCTACTTGGGGGCATTAAGCCTTGTCAAAGTACAAGCCACCCGGTATTCCGTTAATGCACCGCAATTGATTACTGTAGGGCTTTTGAATCCAGGTAACCACCAGTTCATCTATCTTCCATGTCGTACTTATATACAACCACCAGCACATCTATCCTTTATGTCGTCTTTCTATAAAACCATTCTCCAACTGTTCGTCTACGTAACGGCTCGAGCCTATTCTAATAAAATAAGTTAATAAAAATCTTTAGATAAATATTTTTCCAGTGTTCAAATACTCTGATTCTCTTAACCACCCGTCAATCATTTAACTACCCAGCTATTGGCATAAGTTTGTTTACTAAATAAAACGTTTACTAAAGACTAGTAGCCAAATACAAGAGGATTCATGGAAGTCTTACCGTACTGTTAACATTATATTTATATGCTTTGTATTTTCATGTTGAACACTATATTTATCCGCTTTCTATTTGTCTTATTTAACACTATATTTATATGCTTTATATTTTGCTTATTAAACACTTTATTTAATTAAATTTTTGTGTCCTCCACTTTATTACTCTCTAAGTCTATTTAGCCACTTACTGTCTGTATTGGCAACTTAAATATATACGTTACATGAATGACCGTTCCAATATCTAGAGTATAATAAATCTATATATCATTAACTGTGAGAATTAGTCTATGTTCTGAGCTGAGCTAGAAAAGGGATAACCCCGTGCTGTTATAAAGTCATCATCGGTTAGTCATACCGGGGTTTGGGTTTGAATTCAGTTGGCGTTTTGGAAATTATTCTTAAACGTGGACTGGGTTTGAACTCGGGTACTGTGTATGATTGAGCGTGGTGAATTTATACCGGTACAATATATATATAATCAGTGCTCAGTTTATATTAAGACAGCAAATCCTCAAACATTAATGGACAGGTTTTACTCTTGTCTTTCAAGTTTCATAGCTTTTTGGAATATTAAACATATCAGCATTGTGTGTAGGTCGAATGAATACTGTTATCATTTAATTATTCAGTACTATATTGCCTGTATTTTTCCTTTAATTTACTAAGGTACTATTTAGGGAAAAATAAAAAAAAAATACGGATTTAACAAAAGAGATATACAATTGTCAAGTCTTATAATTTGTGTAATTGGAAAAGTGCAATTTCTCTAACTTGAACCAAATATTTTTGCAATAATTGTGTTATTAAAATAGTGTTTATAACATCAAAGTGTGGTTTTTGCCAAAAACAGCAACATACAAACTAAAATATTTAAGTACAACTAATAAACCAGATTTTGTTCTTTGTTTAGAATTAAAATAAATGCATTTCGTAATAAATTATCAAATAGTAATATAAATTTATCCTGAAATAATTAATTTAAATATATATATATCAATGCACAATAAAAAATAAATAATAGTTTGTTAGCAAAATATTTTTTTCTAATTAATCAAGGCCTTATTAAGCTAGACAATTCAATAGATATAGATTAATATTAATGGTTATCAGTATTTGCTTTTGTTAGTATAGTAATAAGAAATATAAGATATATGTTGACTATGCATTTCAAATAGTGTTGTATGGATGAAACATACTATGATATTAGTAAGCACCAGAAGTCATTCAAAAATAAGATAATTAGATAAGAAAATGTATAAAAATATTTCTGCTAAGTTACTGTTTCATTGAAACAGTCCTAATATTACATTCTTTATTTGTGCTCATAAGTTGAAAATATCAAAATTAAAATTAACAATTTTGATACTTATAACACTTACACTATTATTAATTTCATGTTGCCTATTTATAGTATAGTATTGTAAACAAAGCATTATACGGACATATATTTAATAGGGCATGCTAAAAGTTTTCAACAATGTGCAACTTCTTTGCTTAGTAGCACTTGTTTATTAAGACTTGATGATTGAACTTGATTATGGATCAATAGTTATTTATATTTTACATGTTTATGTGGATAATAATCAATGCAAATTCAACTCTACATTACTCAACAGGTGAAACATATAGGTTATTTTTTAAAACATTTTTATTTTTTTCTTTATGTATCTATTTCCCCTTATTTCTATTCAATATTCTCAAATTGCAAACTACTACTACCTCTCCCAGATAGCCCTAGTGGCATCAGAAATCAGTACCACTTCAAGTTGGTAAGCATGAAATGATATAATGAGGTGAAATCAAAATTTATAGGAGATAATGTACAGAAAAAATAAAATATCATTGAATAATACAGAATTTAATTATAAAAATAGTATATAATACAAATACTTGTAATGAGTTGAATAAAGTATGAAAATATAGTGAAAATATTTTACATAACAGTCCATGATAAAAATATAAGGGGTCAGATTGAGTTGAGATCAACATTGGTGTGATGAGAATCTTGGGATCAGGGTGACTTTTGAGCATTCCATCATCAGATTTTCAATTGAATGGATGGGTGAAGAGTTGGAGAGTGGAGTGAATTGAAGCCTGTCCATTAAAGTATGAAGATTGGCTATCTTAATATATATCTGAGCACTTATTGCATATATGTGTAGAGATGATAATCTGGACCAGCTGATGATTGCTGGTTTAGCATGAAATACATATATTGGTGATTATTTATCTTTTCAGCATATATGTGTTCAAGTGTATCAGTGTTATGAGATGGACTGGAGAGTGGTGGGTCATGTGAAAGTCTGTGCTCATATACCCTATATATTATATTTTATCTTTTGTAAAATAATAGTATTTATTTACAAGAAGATAAAAGTTTATGTGTGTATATATATATATATGTGTGTGTGTGTGTGTTTGTGAATTATAGACAGACAGCTAATGCATTCTTTTTTAAAAAAAATTATCAACACTGAAAATTTACTTTGTTTCCATTTTGCCAGTCCCATCGATTTTCTTCATGATTGATTCTGCCACCAATCCAAATGTCATCTATTGCTAAATCTGTGTAAAGTAAAAATGAAGTATTTAATCATTTATACAAAAAAATACTTTGCTACAAATAGACACACATGCATGCACACAAACTCACCCCCCATAACTATCATTACATATAAAAAATGTTAAATATAATAATAATAAATATTTTTTATTTTAAGTTTAAGTATTTACACTATCTATAATGATTTTTATCACATAAAATGTTTAAACAGTTTCAAAACATGGTTTTCTAGATATTATTTGAATATATTTACAGTTGTCTTCATTAATCTTCTAAAGATGGTAGCTTTTCTTTTTAGACACTCATGATGTTAGAGAGAAAATACAGCAGCATTGATGACATTAGATAGAGTATATTCTCAGTAGGTCTTGAGTAGTTCTTATTAAACTCCTCATTACAGCCTTAACAACATTATTAAGACAGCCGCTGGCTGGTGTTGGTAAATATCAGCATTAGTTCTGGATCTGATTGCATGTTCTAGATGTTTTGGATGGTGTGTTTATTTCCTGTTACCTATCCATACATTGAACATAGTCTTCAACTATGTAAAGTAAATATCTTGTCTATTATAGCTGAAGTATTGAAAATTACTTTAAAAACCATCAGTAAAATACAACTATCTAAGTTACAGTGAAAAACAGATTTAATCAGTGTTTCTCCTCTCTGCATTGAATCACTGCAACACTGCTTTTTAAATTGAACTCTTCAAATCTTCTTGACTGGACTGGACTAAGAGTAACTTTAATTGATTGTTTTCCACCTATTTATACCCTATTTGATGTTGTTCAGCAACATGTTTTCCAAATAATGGATTCTCACCAGCTAGTTACAAGATTTGATCTGTTTCCTTACAACATGTTTTTTGGAGAACATTTTTATTATCTTCACATGTTGTGGATATAAATTTACAGATATTATATTATGATATATACATAAATGATTGACAGAAAAAACTATTTATTTATGTAATTAAGTTAGCAATAGATAGAAAAATAGTTTCCAACATTTAAATTTTAAACAACTCTTATTATATTGTTAATTTAATATTTTTTATATCATATTTAGTTTTGCCATCAAATTTACTATAAAAATGTATAAGATATTATTTAAAACTCAATTCAAGAAGGAAAACTAACTACACAATTTAAAATTCTTGCACATATCAAACTATTTTTTTTGCACTGCAATTTATCATTTTATTGCTACTCCATCATTATAAAGTAACTTTATAAAATATTTAATAAAATGATTAAATGCATAAACAAACTTTTCTTTTACATACTTTTAGTAATTACTCAATTGCAATGATGAGTTTTTTATTAAACAAATTTGTTTTATGCAGCTTTGTAATATAACTAATTTGAGCTTCTATGAGATTTGTTATAGCAATAATAATAATAATAATAATAATAATAATAATAATATATATATATATATATATATATATATATATATATATATATA
>JAQFVV010009190.1:0-15954 GCA_028023455.1 Epiperipatus broadwayi | reverse complement strand
AAAATTTTTAATAATGATATTTTATATACTGTACCGGATGGTTCTGCTGAATGAAGTGTACTTACACGTATATATGTTTGGCTGGTTTCAAACTTCTTCATAATACATTTATAATCTTATAAATGTTACGTGAACGAACAGGCACGTTCGAGCAAAATGGGAGATATTATTGATAGCTTTAACTATCAACAATGGCCCACCTCAGCTGCTAGATTCAAACCCCTACTATCCAAACACTTTATTTGTTTCAGAGTAAGCCCGGGCACCAGCTATCTATTCAGAAGAATAAATAACGTATTTGGTCAGTAGGCTCATAATCCAAGCTCAAAACGATCCCAAAAACTAGCTCAGTCTAATTTTAATCAATAATAACATATAGAAAAAAGATTTGGTAAGAAGAAATTGATAAAAAGAAATTGATAAAAAGAATTGACCAACAAATAAAGTTTAAGTGTAAAGACAATTTATTAACTAACATTTACTAATTTTAAACATTTTATAAATCTAAATAACACACACATTTTAAGTTAACATACTATGATATATTTTATGAGAAGGCATAATTAATCATTGACATTTGAATTATCTAACATTCACAAACATGCACATCAATAGTTCATTTTATGCATGCTTCTAAAGTTCAAATTACTTGTCTCTGTAGGATTTATGAATTACAGCGGTGGCTACTACATATAAATGAGAATAATAATATGTTTTACCTAGGATTTTTGGAACGTGGATATTGCTTGTTGTTAGCTGCTTCTGATGGAGTATATCTAATAAAGGATATCTAACCGGTTAGATTTGACATTTCTTGAAGCGATTTGATGCTAATACATTGGTTTTATTCTTGGAGACAGTTGAACATTGACAGAGGATTTCTGAGCTGTTATTTAGACATTATTTCATGGGCAGGTTTTGCTGATCTTGTTGGACTAAGGGCTGAAATAAGAGCATATATTCCGAAAGCTCCTCAGCACTGCATTTCTGTTTCTGGACACATAATATGAATTGCACTGTTATCTCTGGTGAAACAAGACTGACACTAGACAAACTGAAAACTAGGCTGAAACTGAACATCTGATAAAAATCTAGCTATTTATGTATGCGAAGTGTTTTTGTTTTAATATCCTCCGGCAATATGGTGTTGTCGAAATTCCTTTAATAACTAATCCTTTGACGTATTTTTGAAGATTTTTTAATTAGCAGTAGCCATGACAAAACGTGTTGTTTTTATAACTTTAATTAGTAGCCCACTGCTGTGTTTTTAAATATATTTCATTTCAATATTTATTTTCATGTGTTTTTCAATATGATTTTAACACACATTTATTATATATCTTCTTAACAAGCTAACATTTATTTTTATTTACCATCGCACATATATACACATTTATTCTAATAGACTGGAATGAAAAGAGATTTATATTTTAACTTTTAATTTATAATAATAACACTCTTTAACTTTTATGAACTCTTAGTTTTATCTTTTCTAACCGAAACTCCCCCTCCCTCCTTTTAATCAATTATTTTCTAACTTTTATTTCAAACTCTTTTACGAAAAATAAACTGTAATAAACTCTTCAACATTTAAATACATTTTTATTTTACAAAAGATTATTTTAATAATTTTTTTAGATAAATTAGTATGTGCCAATTTTAATGTTGGTACAATACATATAGAGATTGCAAAACAAGCTCTTAACAAGCTTTGAGAATATCCTCAACCTCAGATCAGTTTCTGCATCTGGCCTTGTCAGTGAGGTGCCAGGATATTCATTAGATTAAAAATACTAGGACAAGCCAGCACTTTATCTAATGTATAACTATGGGGGAAAAGTCTGAAATTTTCAGATATCCATATGTCTAAAAATCCAGCTATCTAACTCAAATAACTATATGTGACTGAACTAAGTTCAGATACACCATATATTAATAGTTTTAGCAATGTAAAATCACCAAAACTTTAATAGCAAAAAATAAAATGATAAAAATAATCAAGTCAGATGTCACATGACCTAATTTTAATAAAGCTGTATTTACAAATGTTATATATAGAGCTTGCAAAACAAGCTCTTAACAAGCTTTGAGAATATCCTCCATCCAGACCGGTTTCTGCATCCAGATAAAGAAAATTACATAATAATATAACACAATAAAATTATTTACACTTCAAACAGTTTTATTTTCCCTTATTTATAATTATCAAGAACTAAAATTAAGTATACCCTTTTAATAATATATGGTTTTATTATTATAGCTTGACTTTGTTTTCTTACCCAATAAAATTATTTATATTTATTATGCTATAACAGCCTATTAATGATCAAAATTTCTAGGTTTACTATTTACAATCATTATTGTTTAAAACTTCTGTTAACAAATATAATTTATTACAATCTTGATAACAATAAATTGATAACAAGATAAAAAATATGTATTTTCTTTAAAACAAAATAATATTACTTTAATATTCTAAAATACTCATATTATATTTCTAGTATCTCTTATGATAATTACTATTTTTGATCTCTTTCACTCTATGACAATAAAATGGTAATTAAGACTTATTGAACTATTTATTTTCAGCATCCCACTGAAGGTTGTCTATTAAAGGAATGTGATTTGCTATCTTAATATAAACTGAGCAATGATTGTATATATGTATAAGGGATGGTGATTTGTACCAACTGATGAGTGTTGATTCAGCATGAAATACATATATTGGAGATCCTTTATATTTTTCACATGTATTTGATCATATATATCTATTGCATAAAATAGATTGAATAACTTTAGGGAGTTTGAAAGTCTGAGTTCAGGTCCCTTATAAATATATATATATATTATATGTAGAGCTCACAAATAATCTCTTAACAAGCTTTTCAGAATATCTCCAATACCAGACCGGTTTCTACTACTGGCTTCCTCAGTGAGGTGCTAGGATATTCAAGCAGAAGCTGGGGATATTCTGCAAAGCTTGTTAAGAGCTTATTTGTGAGCTCTATATATAAAATTTGTAATACAAGCTTGTTAAATTAGGTCAAGTGATATATGACTTGATTTCTTTGTGTGTGTCTATATATATATATATCACATTATACAGGAATAGTTATATTAAAATTATATCTTCTAGTATTAAAAACTACACTGCAAATAAAAAATTAATCCATGTTTATCTGCATATCCAATCTCTTATACCGGCATATATCAGAAAATATTTTATTAACACAAATATTAAATCAAATAGAAATGTTTTCAAGGTCATATTTGAATTGGTTTATAATTTAAAATTTTCATCTGCTAGATAGATTACTCTGTTAACAAAAGATGTTGTATTATTGTAAATGAAGGTGTTACATATCATTAGCATTATATAGTTTAATATTTAAATAATTTATATTTTATTTCCTTTTCTAAAATTATTGCAATGAGGAGATATTAACTCTTTCTAATCTGAAGATTTAAATTATAAGTCAATTCATATGGTACTGCAAGGATTATCTGTACGATATAAGATTTGTTCTTATAAAAATATAATTATCTGATCTATAGTCATATAAGAGCTTAATCAGGCAAATGAAGTGGATTTATTTTTCATTTACAACAAAGATTAATCCTTGAATGTATTTTTAATAATTTAATTTAAACGTTAAAAGTTTATTAATCCTATTTTTATGCAAATATATTTTCTTGTAGCCAATTTTAAACTTTATAAAATTTAAAACCTTTTGGTAAAGGAGACTTTTCCATATTTTTCTACAAACAAATTAACAAAAATTAGCATATCTTTTTTTAAGATTCATTATAGGTATCAGGCATTGGTGGTCGAGAGGTCAGCGATGGCTGCTTTACAAGCAGTTGTCCCGGGTTAGCGGGTTCGCTTCCAGGCTGATGCTATGAAACATGAGAAAAAAAAAGATTCATTATAGGTCAATGGTATCAATTTGAGGTATATTATATATAGCCCGAATCCTCTCTTTGAATGGGAAATTGATTTTTTTTTTTAAAAATAAAACATTGCTTTGGAAAAAATGTTTTCATGTTGTTACTTTACTGGATTTTTTTAATAAGAACACTACAATAAAAAAGTAAATGATTTTTTTTTTTTGTTTAATACACCAATAAGGTGTTTTTCAAAACACCTGATAAATGAACCCTTAAGAAACACCTTATTGATGTAAATATTTTAGTTAATATAGTATTACTTTAACTATATAAAATATACTACTTTTAACTAATTAACGAAAACATGCTTTAAAAAACAAACTTGCCATAACATTCAAACAGGAATTATATATATATATATTAAAATCCTACTCCTAACGACAGATTAAATTCAGCAGCGCTACCTGTGAAAGAAACAAAAAATTTCACTAAGGTAGCATAGATAAAAAGTAATTGTTTACCTATTCACTGAAAAGATATTAAGTATATTAGAATTCAAACTACTTTAAACAAAAAATACGAAACTAAATTAGCTCAGATATTAACAGCTAATAAACAATAATATTTCAGGTTATGTATAGAAAACAAGATTACTCAATCATAATGTGTGTGCTATTACTAATAGATGAATGTATTTGGAATATTTTTATAAAATTAATTTTTTCTAAAGACATTTAATCCTTAAAGTAGATGATAGATCAATATATAATACTACTCAATAATCATTTTACACTTTGAAAAATTCCCAAGTGTATAATGCTAGACAAAAATACAAATATTGTAAAATTATTACTTCCTACAATAGATAACATTCAGTAGCATTAGATAATTGATCTATTTCATATTTATCAAATTAAAAAACTAGAAATTTATACTTGTTTTGGACAAGATTACATAAATTGTTGCAGATTATCAAGCTATGTGTTGAAAAACTTATAGTAGCTATAGGCTTCATGTGAATAGCTAAAGGAAAATAATGATAATAGATAAATGAATAATTAAAGGATATAAATAAATTAGGATATAGAAAGATAATATGTTATAGAAATAATGTTTACTTGCATAAATATTTATTAATAAGTAGTGACAATATGGGTCTGCCTGTAGTTGCACAAGTTTGCAATTTTGTTTTATCTACATATGAGAGTAGTATTTTAAATATGTGAACTTTTGGAGATATTAAAATTTACAAAAGATATGTGGATGATGTTTTTGTTTGTGCAAATAATAATACTATAAATTTGCTTATAGATGAATTAAATAAGTTAAATGGCTTGATATGGACTATTGAAAAGGAACAGGACAAAAATATTAAATAATTAGATTTAATTATTACAAGAGATAACAGTATATTAAATTATAAATTAATAATTAAGCCACTGCAAAAAGGGGATATATAAATTGTAAATCAAAAGTACCAATGATGCATGAGATGGCAAGTTTTAAATCTTTTTTGTTTCAGAATGAAAAATTATGTTGTTACCAAAGTGATAAACTGAAAAATATTGAGATATTTGCCAAGGAATTGCTTGATGTTGGTTATAAAATGGAACAAGTAAGCAATACTTGTCTTGCATTGGTGGTCGAGAGGTCAGCATGACTGCCTTACAAGCAGTTGCCGGGGTTGTGGATTCACATCCCGGCCGATGCTATGACACTTGAAAAAAAAAAGCAATACTTTATGTCAATTTAAAAAAAAGTATAATAGTTTAAAGGAAATGAAGATTAATAGTAAACAATGGATATTTATTCCATTTATTTCAAATCCACAAGTGAAATTTTTTAGGGATATATATATAAGAATGTGTGTAATGTTTCATTCTACGTTCCAAACAATATTAATAAATTAGTCAATAATTCTAAGAATGTCATACTTGTCAAGCAGAAAAGTAATGTCATATATCAAATTTTTTGTGATTGTATGATATCATATATAGGTGAATCTAGGTGCACTATTGAGAAGAGATTGAGGGAGCATGAATTGTTATATAAACCTGCAAAAAGTAAAAATAATGGTGATTTAATTTCTCCTTCTGTTTTCTTTGATCATGAAAAAACATGTAAATATAAATTTAAATTGGATTTTGAAAATGTGAAAATTCTTCATGAAGGGAGAAACCATAATAAAAGAAAAATTAAGGAGGCAATTTTTATAAATAGGAATAAAATGCATTTAATAAATAGGCAATCTGCTAACATTAAAATATGAGATTCCTGGAATTTGAATTGATGACGTTTGCTTCCGCTTTGTTTTCTTATCTTTTTTTTTTTTTGAATTTTAATGGCAGTTGAGGCAGGTTCAAGAAATTAACTGAAAGTACTTCTGTGAGTTTAAGGATTATTTATAATAGTTTGTTACCATTATTATTATTATTTTTATTGTAATTACAATTTTGTTTTAATTAACGAACACTTTATTTTTATATTATATATATATATAGCAAATGTTGAATAATAATAATAATAATAATAATAATAATAACAATAATAATAATAATAATAATAATAATAATAATAATAATAATAATAATAATAATAATAATAATAATAATAATAATAATAATAATAATAATAATAATAAAATATGGCTGATATAATGTTTAATAATCTGCTAAGTCAATTTTTGGCATGCAGTGACTGTATCAAAGCATAATGGAGGGATAATTGGCAGTTAGTGACAGTGTTTTCAGTTATAACTAGAAAGATGTTAGGAGATTTGAATAACTGAATGTAAAATAGAGGGGTTATTAAGCATCACCTATGTTCCAAAATTGAACACCCAGTGTTTGTTGAAGGAAACACTATTGATCGTATGTTTATAGTATATCAGAATTAATTATATACCAAGCCTCCTTGATTTGATGATTTCTATGATTTCGTTTGAGTCAAAAAATCTTGGCAGAAGCAGATATAAATGTGTGATCAGCAGTATTTTCATGTTCCACATATACAGAGCTATATGATGAATTTGTTTTAGCTCTGTTATGTAGATAAGTGTGTTGAGATATTCTGGATTTAGGATTGGAAGGAGTCTTACTGAAGCATTTACTATTGCAAGAGGGGCAGGCTATAGAATAAAGTAGTTGTGCTTGGTCATCACAGTTAAACTTGTCTTTAGAATTAGGAATGAGGGAAGTGAAGGAAGAAGGACATCAAAAACTGATAATAAAATCTTTAGAAAGGATGGAGATTAATTTTGTGTGGTTGTTAGCAATGAAAGGCATATTGATCCAAGATTTGGGATTGGGGATTTGACAGGTTTATTTATGTTTTAAAATGCCCAAATTTGATTGTTAAGCATGACCTGCTTGGATTAGGTCTCTCTCGTAAATTTCCAGATTGTCTTTGGCATCAGCCATTAATTGGCACAATTTAAAATTTTCTGAACAAGAAAGCTTTGAAACCTGTAACCTTGTATTGGAAATAAATTTGCATGTGTGGATGTAAATATCCTCAAATGTTGATAGGCTTAAACCATCAAATAGACAATGTGGTGAGCTTGTCTGATTAAGTTTAGGTCAAAGTATTTAAAATATTGTTGGTGATCTTCATAATCTTGTGTCCATTTAATCTCTGAGAAAATTGTCAAACATCTCAAGAATCAGATGGGGAGGGTCATAGACAAAGACATCAACTTATCTGGTATAAACAATGTCACTGGATGTGATCAAGAGTGGTTAAATTGCATGTTTTCTGATAAAAGTGATGGACAGACTATATATGACTCTGCTGACAGAAAACCTTTTAGGCCAACTTGTGATCATAAAAAATATTTCATCCTGAAATGAAGTGTATATGTCATCATTAATCCACCATAATACATCAATAAAAATTGAGGTCTTTTTTTGCAAATTGTACTAAGTTTGAGCATTTCTTGGCTATTGTTGATGGACCATACTCTATTGACTGAGCCATTAAGCTCAGAGACATCAAATAAAGCCAATCTATAGACACTTGCAATCTTGGAATTTTTTAACAATAAAATAACAATTTGTTTTTAGGGGCCCCCAAAAAATTCAGATTGGATCCAGTATGTGATGAGATTTGTGGTGCCATTGTAGTAGGCATCTCCAAAATTGATTATAAGCTTTAATGGATGCTCCTGCTTATGGAGTTTTATGATGGCAAATATCCAAGGTGTATAGGTGTGGAGGAATAAATCCACAAGTAGCCAAAGGGAATGAACTCTTTATTATCATAGTTTCTCACAATGTTGGAGATAAATTTATCCTTTAAGCACTTGAGATTGTAGCCCACTATGTGTGTAAATTTTAAAGAGTGAATTTGGAACTGAGTTTTCTCAAGGTAGATAGAGTTTTGAATTAAAATATTGCTTTCTTTAAGGCAAACAATGTTATTTTACATCTGAAATATATTAAAATAGACAACTTATTCCTCCAATGTCTGAATGAGGAAGGAACATGACAATGAGTGAGAATACAATTAGTGTTTTTTATTAGCAAATCTTTGTTTGAGCATTTATTAAGTGCACATTTGATGTCAGCAACCAATTCAATTTAACAAACTGAGTGATATTCAATATTTCTCTACTAATATTAAGATTGTTTATATGATATTTATTTATTATTATCTCATAAATGTGTGTGTTTCTATGTCTAAATAATAAATACGCATAACTGAATATATATTGTATGAGAATAACAATGTGGGCAATGCTTGATCTGAGTTATAGTCTAATTATTGTTCATCATTTGTAGAATAAAATAATAAACTAAACTGAAAGGAATATCAATCAATGAATAACAATCTAATACTTAAGTTAATAAAACAATAATCATTGTTATAACTTCATGAATTCCAATGGCATTTAGAACAGATAGAAAAAAAATGAAAACATCACTTTAAACTACCCTAAAATGTAAGCATTATTGCAATAGATAAAAGATAAAGGAATAAAACTAAATATTACTGTTTTATAAGTAACAGTAAATGCATATGTTATAGATCCCTTATAATAGAAAAAATTAATTACGAAGAATTACACAGATACACTTTAATATTTTTATCAACACACTGTTTGCAATAATACAAACTTGTACCAACAGTCAAATATTATTTCTATTTAAATGAAACAATTAGAATGGATGAAATAATAATCTTAATATGTCCTACCAGTTTAATATTATCAGTGATACCTAGCAAAATATATAATTCAATAATTCATTTTTAACTATAATTAAATAAAATAAAAGTACTGCTAATTCAGCCTTGATATTCCACTAATGTCAATATCCTCTTTTTAACTAAGTCAATTGTAAAGTCATTTAACCCAACATACCTTGTCACTTTCATCACCTTAAAATATAAAATAAATTTATCCTATTAAATGTCAAGATTTTCAATATCGAATCATAATAAAAAATAAATGATAGATTCCTATTTGTAGCTTATTCCAACAATTGACACATCCAATTATTCTTCAGTGTATTAAAGTGAGGTTATTGAAACTTATAGAGTATAACTGTCAAAGTATATGAAAGATTGTTAGATTTATTATAATCAAATATTAACATTAAAATTTAATATTTAAACTAAATTGCCACTAATAAACTTTCAATATAATTAAAGCACATCACACTAATTTGTAACAGAATAAAATATATTACTATTATCAGTTTTATAACTAAATAGGATTACAATCTTTAGGTTATATACTAACAATGTAATATTTATTTTAATCAATATTGACCCAAAATATAATATGTGAACATTTTATTCTAACTACCTCTACTCATTTTTGATTATATAAGATTGATTCAGCATGGGTATGACAAAAAATCACCAATTTATATGCATGCTGCATAAGAATGATTGGATACACTAATAAAAGAAGAGCTAGAAAAATAAAAGAAGCCATATTAATTAAGAAAATCAAACCAAATTTAAATAGAGATGGGGGGGGGGTAAAGACATTATTTTATAGGAATATTAATAATAATAGAGAAATATATATATATAAAGTTTTTAATATTGCAATAAAATCCTTGTTTCTACTTCACCTTCAAGCGGTAAGTTATAAATTGCATGTTACGCAAACCAGTGAAGCTCGATATCAAAAGAATTATCAGGCTGAGCACTTAACTTGCATTGTGATTTTGAATAACTGGGTAGTAATTTATGCAAATTTATTCAATATCTTCATATAGCTCACATCAATGAAATAAAAACATATGTTAACACCACCAACAAAACTCCTCATACAGAGGTGCAAAACATATTCGAACTCAGAACGAGGTTTGTAGGCAGCCAAAGGCAATATCCAATGATAGAGTTGGTAGCAGATGTAGAAGAAAATGTTATGGAAAATCTCCAGAGAAATATTTTCATCAATAAACTTGCAAAGGCAATCAGACATAAACCACTGATCTTGAACATAGACGAATAGAACACAAAAATTAAAAGCATAAAAAAATTTTTAGTAGACAATAATATAATTTGTTTTAAATAAACTAAAGGGAATAGATTCATTTTAATAAACAGAGGAGGTTATATTGATAAAATTAATAATCAGATTGGCAATTTGAAATTTGAGGAGATAACCAACTTTAACAATAAATTAAATAAAGAGAAATTTATTGCTTTTATACTTCAAGTACATTGCAACAAGGCTTTCTCAAAGGCCCAATATTATCACATATATTTATCTGCATCCACATCCCTAAGAATCTTCACTAACGTTTAGTTACATAAACCTAATACACTTTTAAGATTGATGGCAGACTTCAATGAAGCACATTACCTCAATACCGCAAAACTGATAAATCACTGGCTGCTTGAAAGAATAGGTTTTGGCATCTATTCTGTTAAATCATCTTTTGAATTCATCAATAAAATAAAAGCAAGCTGAAATTAAAACAAAATTTAATATCACATCGCTAGATGTAACAGAACTATATGACTCAATTAACCACAAAAGCTCAATAGACATTATAAAAACTGAACTTGTAAATAACAATTGCCCACAGACTCAGATGAGCTTTGTTGTGGAATTTTTGACATAGATGGTTCAGAATATTATGGCCATGTTTAACGGTAAATGGTTTAAAATGAAGGGTAGATGGTCTATGCACCTCCCAACAAATGGGATCATAGCTAATATTTTCTCAATTGTTATAAAAAACAAATATTGGCCAAGTACTACTCAACTGAACCAAACATAATATATCCATACTATGTCAATGATGTATTCATAGCAGTTTCAGAAAAACTAACAAAGAATATTCAGAAAGATCTGCAAACACAGACCTCTTTAACAATTAACAGCATGGCAGAAGACTTCCAGAACAATATTAAATACCTGGACATACAAGTCCATAAAGATTTTGACCAACTCACATACACCATGATAGTCAAGCCATTGGAAATTCCAAGGATATATACACCCAAACTGAAACTCATTTTATACACACAAATTAGCTGGATTTACATCCTCCTGCACAGAAATAATAGGCTTTGCAAATTTGAATCGGACCACAAAAAACTCTCATGAACTATGTAAAAGAACTGAAAAGCATTGGATTCTCACAGAACACTATCAATAAAATGATTAGACAATTTCATAACAAACTAAGAACTGACACTGTTAGAAACAACCTTAAATACCATCAATTTCCAGAAAATGTTATAAAATATTTGCTGAGGTCTTCAAATTAGGATTCCATACACCACCTTCAATGAACAGACTAATAAATATTCCCAAATATCAAATACTCTCTGATCAAATAGCACAAGCTGTGTACAAAATTGTATGTCCAAACAAAAGATAAAAAGCAGCATACTATGGAGAGATCTGTGCCAACATCACAATCACAACTTCTCATCATAATTACTTGTATAGGAGAGCACTAAATAACATTGAGAATAAATTTATATTTCTCTCACACCTAAGGTTCACACAGCCATATATCTGAACCCACAGTAGCAAGGGCACTATGCACAGAGTCCAATGATACTAAACACAAAATAAAAGAAGCGTGCTTTATTGTAAATGACAACAATGCAATAAATTGTAAAGAATTATACATCTCCATCTCTAGAAAGGGGACTATAGGAAGATATTGAATAAATTTACATAAATTACTACCCAGTTGTTTAAAATCACAACACAAGTTGCCACTCCCAAGAGAGGATCTGAATATGGAGATTAAAGGATCCTGAAAGCGCTCAGCCTCATAATTCTTTTGATATTGAGCTTCACTTGTTGCATAATGCACAATATGTCATGGTTTGTAAAATATGACATTTAAAAAGAGAATAAAACATTAAAGAAATTAATAATAGAGGGAATTGTATTAAAGGAGTACATGAAAAAGAGAATGAAGATTTTGAAAAAAGAGTCAGTTATAAATGGAAAAAGAAAGAAGAAGGTTATACTAAAGTTGAGTAAAATAAATAAGTGAATTATAAAAGTGAATAAAGAATAAAGATAAAAATAGGTATAAAAGAATAAGTATAGATAAATAATAAAAAGGAAAGAAAGGAATTGGATTTATAGTTATTAAAAGTAAAATAAAGAAATGATAAAAATATATTAGAGAGTAGTGTAGAATGTTAGATAAGAAGAAAAGGTAAAAAATAAAAGGAGAGTAGTAGAAATGGTGAAGAAATAATGAGAAAATAGTAATTAAGAAAAATGGAAAGCAAAGGTATAGGGTTAAAAATAAAATATGATTATGGATAATAATGTAAAATATGTATTTTATACATATATAGAATAATGGTTGATTATATGTTTAAATGTTGTAGCTCTGTTGAAGACTGCAGGACAGTCAAAACTGTTAAAAAATTAAAGGAATTATATTAAAAAATTTGCATTAGAATGCATATATGGTGATTTATAAAAAGTAAATTTCATATTTATTAAATGTGAAGGAATTTTTACCAATGATATAAGAATAATGAACTTTTAAAACTTTTTATTGTTATGGATTTTCTTCATGTATTTAATTTATATTGCAAAAAATTTTATTTTTTATTTTTTTAGCCTAACTATTAATTGAATTCAAGTTGATATTAAAAATAAGAGATTAAATAAGTGGTATTCACAAGTCTAGAATATATCATGCTTCATTAGCTTTATTTAACACTTGGTTTTTTTAATAATTCAATAGATTCCCTCATGGTTTTCAAATCATACGTTTCCAAATTACCAACTATTTTAGCATTTTGTGACCAATTTCGAAAAAATGTGAAATAAAAGCTGATGCATTTAATTTCTGATTGAATACTTTTTTATGCGCCTTAATTCTGACATTAATTTGATTAAGCCTCATGGCTGCTTAAGCACTGTAAAAATGGAGTTTCATAAATACCTTGGTATTCCAAAATTACTGTTACTTTAGGTTTATGGAAGTCATCAATTTTTTGCTAGTAAAAACTCTTGTAAAAGCTTACCAATATATTTAGAAGTCTGATAAATGAATGAATCATCAAAATCTATTATAATTTGCAAAAGGATAAGCTTATCAATATATTTAGGTCTGATTTATGAATGAACCACCAAAATCTATCATAATTCGCAAAGGATACCTTTGTGAATTACTTTTGCAAATTATAATACATTTTGGTGGTTCAATCATGTATCAGACTTCTAAATATATTGGTAAGCTTTTACAAGAGGTTTTAGGATTTGGGGAAAATATTATTGTTTCATCTTTTGACTTTGTAAATAGTATTAAAAATTTAGTAATTAATGAGAATGATGTTATTGCCTCATTAGGTCTAACAGAAATGTATGGTTCTATTGATAGAATGAATTCCATAAAAATAATTGAACATACATTAAAAAGTAATGGTATTTGTAAATATATGATAAAATTTATTGGTGATTCTTTAAAATTTTTTGATGATAACATTGTTGCTTCTTTTGAAGATCAATATTATAAAATGTCTAAACGTTGGCCTGTAGTTGCACAAGTTTGTAATTTTGTTTTGTCTACATATGAGAGTGGTATTTTAAAATGTGCTCTTTTAAAGACATTAAAATTTACAAAAGGTATGTGGATGATGTTTTTGTTTGTGGAAATACTAATACTATAAATTTCCTTGTAGAGAAATTAAATAATTTGAATGGCTTAAAATCGACTGTTGTAAAGGAACAGGACAAAAGTATTAAATATTTGGATTTAATTATTACAAGAGATAACAGTTTATTAAATTATAAATTAATAATCAAGTCATTGCAAAAAGGGGGATGGGTAAATTATAAACCAAAAGTAACAATTATGCATAAGATGAAAAGTTTTAGATCTTTTTTGTTTCATAATGAAAAATTATGTTGTTATGAAAGTGATAAAACTGAAAAATATTGAGATATTTGCCAAGGAATTGCTTGATGTTGGTTATAAAATGGAACAAATAAACAATTTTATGTCAATTTAAAAAGAGTTACAATGATTTAAATAAAATGAAGATGGATTGTAAACAATGGATATCTATTCCATTTATTTTAAATCCACAAGTGAAATTTTTTAAGGATATATATATAAGAATGTGTTTAACGTTTCATTCTATGTTCCAAATATTGTTAATTAATTAGTGAATAATTCTAAGGATGTCATACCTCTCAAGCAGAAAAGTAATGTTGTATATCAAACTTTTTGTGAGTGTACATTATCATATATAGATGAATTGAGGTGCAGTTTTGAAAAGAGATTAAAGGAGCATGAATTGTTATATAAGTATGTAAAAAGTAAGAATAATGGTGATTTAATGACTGCTTCAGTTTTCTTTGATCATGAAAAAACATATAAATATAAATTTGATATTGAAAGTGTGAAACTTCTTCTTGAAGAGAAAAACCATAATAAAAGAAAAATTAAGGAAGGCAATTTTTATAAACAGGAATAAAATGAATTTAATAAATAGTCAAACTGCAAACATTAAAATACAGGGTTCATGGGTTTGGAATTGATGACATTTGCTTCCATTTTGTTTTATGAATTTAATGGTTGTTGAAAACAGATTTAAGAAATTAACTGAAAGTACTTCTGTGGATTGAAAGACTGTTCATAATAGTTTATTACCATTATATTTATTATTTTTATTATGATTATAATATATATATAAACAGTGAGGATTGCCAATTCCTCTACATGCTTTATGATATATATATGACCTGATTCTAATTAACGTTCTCCTGTACAGTATTTTAAAGTAACACAATAGTTCCAATATCTATTCCTAAGTTATAACTTAATGATATTTATTAATCTAATCCAGATAAAAATATCAAAGATAATTTATCCCAATAATGCATAT
Organism: Epiperipatus broadwayi; assembly: GCA_028023455.1. Classification (NCBI taxonomy): domain Eukaryota; kingdom Metazoa; phylum Onychophora; class Udeonychophora; order Euonychophora; family Peripatidae; genus Epiperipatus; species Epiperipatus broadwayi. The sequence continues at coordinate 726 of JAQFVV010009190.1, read as the reverse complement.
TTTGTTAATTCTAATATTTTCCAAATACACCTGGGTCTCATTTTATGTGGTAGATAGGTTCCACAGAAAACCCGCATTAAAAAAATCACACAAAAATAGACTTAACTTACCTCAAAAAATATGGAATAGGTTCCAAAATTTTCAAAATTTGCATAAAAGCAAAGCAACAATGTAAAATTACTTTAAAATGCGCATTAAAAAAATAAGGACATAAACTATGACTAATAAAAAATTTCAAATATTTGAAAAAAAATGATAGAAGACAAACTTTTTTTTACTTTTTTTATTAACTATTTAATTTTATTCAAAATAATATGTTTTTATGTGTAATTTATTTTACATTTTTTCATACATATTTTGATCATTATCAATATTTGACAATATGAGGTTTGTTTGTGAACTGGTAAGACATTAGATTCATCACAAGAGGAAATACAATTAGCACCAACTTCACTCTCATGCTGTGTTAATAGTTTTCTGTTGACAATGTAATTGGTAATTAAACTTTGAGATGATGATTTTACTAATTGTTTATGAAGCTTGTGATATCCAGAGTGCTATGTCTAGCTGTTGGAGAATGCACTTCCATGAGTGCAACTATATATATAATATGCTTCCACGAGTGTGTTAATAATGACTAATGGTTAAATTTTTTTTTATACACATATATACATATAGAAACCGTTAGACAGAAAAAATTTACAAGTAAAAATATTTAAAAACTTT
>JAQFVV010009189.1:0-15955 GCA_028023455.1 Epiperipatus broadwayi | reverse complement strand
AATATTAAATTGAATACTAAGAGATTGTTAAAAAATCCAGAATAAGGTTGAATGTGTAAGATAAATGAAGGACGTCTAAAATGATACTTAATAAGTAACTATTAGATAAATGCTGGGGCTTGACCTGGTGTTTTTAAATCTAATAATTTAACGTCCTAGCAGAGCTAGAAATCGGGTCTGAGGATAGGGATATTCAGAAAAACATGTTAAGGGCTATTAACACGCTCATTATATAACATTTATAGTACAAGCTTATTAAATTAAGTCATATGATATATGATTCGATTTCCTTGCAATTATAGTTTGCTATTTATATGTAAAGAGAGTCTGTGGATTGGAGAATTGGGATTTAACGAAACATTTATCGTACAGTAAATAAATAATGTTTGAATATGTTTATTTCAATTTCTGCTAAAGGTCACAAACTCTTGAAGGCTGCTTTTGGAAAGTTAAGATCAGGAATTGTCAAAGCATTTTTACGTAACAAACAAACAAACAAAATACCCGGACTTTTATTTTCCTTTAGTTATGTAAATAATTACATAAATAAAAGTTTTACCAACTATTTAAAATAGTTTATTTCCATTTTTTTCTCTTTGTAAAAAATAAATAAAAGTCGCAAATTATACTAAAAAACAAAAAGAGTCGCGCATTCACGTCCTACTCAGTTACTAATTGATTAATTATATTATGTTTATTTTTAATTTTGTTTAAATTTTATTTAAAATGTGTGAATTTAGTTTCTTAAAAAATAATAAAAATGGTTTTTTGAGTAAATATTTACTTATAAAAAATTAATAAAGACTTTGGATCTTATGAATTTCAAGGTTCTTCTCAAAATGTTACTTTGATTAAAAGAGATGGATTATTATTTTTCATGATTAGTTATATTCAAACTATATATATTATGAGATTTTACTTACGTGTGTATATAAAAAAGGGGGAAAATATAGTCAAAAGAACTAAAACTGCATTTGATTACGCTTAAATTTTAAATTAGACATTTAAAAAAAAAAATGTAATTAGATAAATTTATTTTATAAAAGAAATCAACTCAGTTTAATTAATAATAAAAAAAGGCTAATGGAAGTTCAGCACCGGAATCGTTCTTGGGAAGGTACACTACTAAATGCATAAATAACTTTGATTGGTAGGAAAAAGCACTACTAAATGCCTAAATAATTTTGATTGGTAGATAAAAAGCACTACTAAATGCGTAAATAACTGTGATTGGTAGGAAAAAAACAGATTATCAAATGGGTTAATTAATAAGTGCAAAACAAAATTATATAAAAAAATTAGGAGAAAAGTACATTTTGTTTGCAAATTAAAATGTGTTTTTTTTTGGGGTTGGGGGAGGGGGGGTTGGGAAGGGGGATTATAAAAGATAAAAACAAATTAATTTACTTCCATTGATGAGGTTACTTTAAAATAAATAATAGAGTTTAGATATTGATGTTATATTTAAGAGATTTTTTTTTTTTTTCATATGTCATAGCATCGGCAGGACGCGAACCCACAACCGTCTGCAACCAACTACTTGCTTGCAAGGCGGCTGCGATGATCTCTCGGCTAACAACGCTTGACAAAAGAGATATTTCTTTTTTTTTTTCATATGTCATAGCATCGGCAGGGACGCGATCCCACAACTGTCTGCCACCAACTACTTGCAAGTAGGTGGTTGCAGATGGTTGTGGGTTTCCGGCCTATGCTATGACATATGAAAAAAAACAGCAATATCTCTTAAATATACCATCAATATCTAAATAATAGAGTTGTTTTAGAATATTAATAGTTTCTATTAAATACTATCCTACTTTCTTAATGGATTGTTATTCTAAGGCTACATATTACTAGAGAAACTGAATGGTTGTTCTGAAATAACAATGCTTTTGCTAAGTATCAACTTGCTTGCATTAAAAAAAGGATTATTGAATCTTCTTTGGCAAAGCCAGGAGTTTAACTATCAATTACTTGCATTGGAAAATTATTAAACTTATGCTGGAAAATAAAGAAGATAATTTAAAATTGAATATTAAGAAAAGCTATTCCACCAGACACGTAATAAACATTTTCATAGTCATGGGAAAAAGTCAATCTCAATTTATTCATATATTTCATTTTCATTCCTTTTTTGTTAATCGTACCATACTTCTCTATATGCTTCTTTGAGTGGCCTAAAGTATCAATATTAATCTTCTGTTTTAAAGTCTCAGATTAATAAGTAAAAACTGGTAAAATATATATTTAAAACTTTCATTTTCAAACTCACAGGCATATTTTCTTTTAATATTAAGTTATTTATACCAAAGGCATTTCATATAAGTTTAATTCTACAATTAATTTTATTCATTATGTTTTCATTTGTATTAATAATATAATATAAGTATTGTGGATGATAATTTCTTCTAATTCATCTTTAGCAATATTTCTTTTTCTGAGAAAATCCATGAACATTATGTTAGTCTTTTATAATTTATTTTCAACCATATTTTCATCATTGAAACATTTTTTTGAAGTTCTGAAGCATTATTTTCAAAAACAACCACATCATCTTCATAATTTAGAAGACGTAAATAATCTCCATATTCTTTTACCACATAGCTTCTCATTTTAAATCACAAAATACTTCTTGTCAAATTGCTGTAAAAAGTTTTGGAGATATGGAATTCTCCAATCATAGGCCATTCTTAATGTTAATACTTTTAACATCACTAAGTAATCTAATAATTTCTGTTGTATTTTGATAAATATCCTTTGAACATGTCAATATCCTAGATACACATTTTGATAATCCAACACCTTATCCATAGTAGAAATGTTTATAGAATTAATTATATTTTCCTAATCCATAAATCAAACGCATAATAACAACTTAATTTTTTGGTCCTTTAAATTAAATTGTCTCAATACTTTAATGTGATTTACTATACTAAAATCATTTTCAAATCTAGCTTATTCTTTTGATTAGTTAGAAACCTAATTTCCTATAGAATATATGTAATTACTTTGGTAAAGATTTTGGATTGAACTGTTAGAAGATGAATAGGTGTGCAATTTTTAATATTTTCTTTTTCACCTTTCTAAAATATAAATATTACTACTGTATTTTTACAATCATCTGATATATTTTTATTTTATAGATACATTATATATAGCTTTTTTAACAGATTTTCTAATTCTTCATATCTCACCTCTTCAATTAAAGTATTTACAATTTCAAAGATATAAGATATTTTGTTTGTTCTTTCTTTATATAATTCTTTTTAGAATTCTTCCACATACTTCATGATGTTATCTCTTTTTTTTAGTAATATTTCTTTTTTTACTACAGTAGTAAGTAGCCTTCCAAACCAAGATGTTGCCTACATTTTTTAATTTTATTTGTTTCTATTGATTTTTTTTATTACTTCACATATTTTCATATATCACTAATAACTCTTTCTATATCATTTTGCAAAGTTCTAGATATTCAATTCTTCTTAATGAATAATTAAAATTTTTTTTTCATATTCCTTCCTTTCTTCATACAATTTCTTGTTTCTGTAGAACATTTATTGATAAATTTCTATATTTTTAAAGTTTTTAATAGAGCATCATTTATTTTCTTTTTGATGCCATTTAAATTCAAATCATCTTTAAAATCTGTTAATATTTTAAATTGATTAGTAAATTGTAATTTAAAGTGATTGAAGTATTTCTGAAGATTTGACATATCAAACTGTTAATAGCATGTTTATTAATAATTTTTGTATATCTCTCTAGTTTTGCATTAATATATGTCATACATTTCACTAATTTTTCCCGTATTAAATTTATAACAAACATTAAAATCTTGAAATATACATTTTCTTTTAGCCAAAATATAATCCAATTTATTGAATCATCATTTGGGTGTTTCCATGTCCATTACCATTTAACATTTCTTTGAAAGAATGAGTTCATACTATATAGTTTTTCATTTTTTGCAGGCTTCCCACATGTATGTGCTTTCTATTATTTTTATCACCATAACAAAATTTACTCACAGCATTTTCATTGTTTGTGGATTCTAGATTTAAAATATCCCATGACAATTTTAAAATACTTGTTCTGACATTCAAAAATCCTGCACTCCTTCATCCCAATGAGAACTTGTTGGGCATAAACTTGAATTATTTACATCCATTATCTTCAATTAGTTTGAATAGTAATCTTGACACTGTCTGACATATTATCAATCTACATAATATTCTTTTATTTTTTATTTATAATAAAACCGATTTTATTTGTCTTCTAATATTTATGTTTTTGTAGTAAAATACATATATACTTTTAAAATCAATTATCTTTTCATAATCTGAATTCATATAGTTCCAATATCCCATTTAATATTAACATATCTTCTGATCTATAAAATATTCCTTTAATTGAAAGTGATCTGCAGTTGTAAGTACATAAATATAACATTAGAACTGAATGTCTGCCTGGATTTATAATCTAGGGATTCTTAGCACTCTCCATCTTTGGCCACCAATCCATGCCTTGGCTGTTGACATTACAGTTTCCTATAAATAAGGGCTAAAATTTACTTTTGTATATCATGATTGTAAATATCTATTAAAAAACCACTCATACCCATTTTCATTTTATCTTCAAGAAAACTCAACTGATAATTTGGAAAAGAACTAATAAAGAACTGAAAAAAAATATCACGGTGTTTTTTGATCTTAAACTCAAAGATAAAAAGGAAGTCAACTCATCACACTGGCTAAAGCATGTTGGCAAGCAGACCGTTCATGTTTATTGATTATATGAATGATCACACTGTGATAACAGTTGCTATATCAAGAATTTATGGAATAGACTTAGAAATTTACCTTTATCTATCAAAGAGTAATCAAAAAAACTCCTTTCTGCTACTGTTGATGTGTTTACCAATATTGAAAACAATAGCATAAAAAATCGAATTTCTATAGCAGTTTTAATAATATTTACATTATTTATATAAGTCTTGAATAACTGATATTTAATTCCCCCACTCACTTATTAATTCTTAATGCGTTGAATATTCCGTCTTCTTTATTGTTGTTTATTGTTTATGGCAGATAAGTGACATTTGCTGTCTGCAGCTATTTATTTGCATTTTTGAATTAAGCAAATTGAATTATCTAGTACTTCAGATGAAATTGCTTTTAAAAATAATTAATTATGAAATCATTTTCTTAATAAATAAAATAAAGGATATGTTGAATTGTAAGCATTAATTTAAACTGTGTCAAATACATGCACATGTCATCATCATCAACCATTATCAATCCACTGCAGGATGAAGGTCTCTCCAAGTTCAATCCATCTTTTCTGATCTTTAGCTTCTCTTCTCCACATCACCCCTGCACACTTTCTTATTTCATCCATCCATCTCGCATGTTGTCTCTTTCTGGGTTTTTTACAATCTCTGGGAATCTAGTTTAAAATTTCAATTGTCCATCTATTATCATCTCTTCTAGCAATATGTCCAGCACAAATCCACTTCAGTCTTTTAATTTTTTCAATAAGGTCAGTAACACCTGTTTGTTCTCTTACCCATACATTGCGTTTTCAATCTGTTCTTGTTACTCCCAACATGCATCTCTCCATACTTCTTTGAGTGGTTTGAAGTCTCTGTATTGCTCTTCTATTAAGTGCCCAAGTCTCAGATCCATAAGTAAGAACTGGCAAAACACATTTATTAAAAACCTTTCTTTTCAAACACATAGGCATATTTCCCTTTAGTATCAAGTCATTTCTACTAAAAGCACTCCAACCAAGTTTAATTGTATGATTAATTTTATCCATTATGTTTCCATCTGTATTAATAATCTGACCAAGGTATTTATAACTGTTAACTTCTTCTAATTCGTAATAATCAATCTTTCTTTTCATATTTTGAGAAAATCTATTAAACATTACTTTTGTCTTTTTAACATTTATCATTAGTCATACTTTTCTACTTTCATCTGATAACTCCTGCAACATTTCCTGTAACTCTAAAGCATTATTTGCAAAAACAACTATATCGTTTGCAAAATCTAAATGACTTAAATAATTTTCATTTACTTTCACTCCTTTAGATTCCCATTTTAATCCACAAAATACTTATTGCAGCACTGCTGTAAAAAGTTTTGGAGATATGGAGTCACCCTGTCTTACATCCTTCTCAATATTGACTTTTCTACTATTATTATGTAATCTAATTGTTGCTGCTGCATTTTTATAAATATTTTTTAAAATATGACAATATCCTGGATATATATCTTGATGATCCAATGCTTTAATCACTGAAGAAATGTTTATAGAATCAAATGCCTTTTCATAATCTACAAACCGTAAGCATAATGGCAACTCTTATTCATTTGTCCTTTCCATAACTTCTCTCAACACTTGGATATGATCCACTGTACTAAAACCACTTTTAAATCCAGCTTGTTCTCTTGGTTGATGGAAGTTCAGTGTTCTCTGTTGATGAGTTATAATTATCTTAGTGAAAATTTTGTATAAAACTGATAAAAGACTGATAGGTCTGTAATTTCTAATATCTTCTTTATCACCTTTTTTAAATATTAATATTAATACCGCATTCTTCCAATCATCTGGTACATCTTTATCATTTAGACATTTGGAATATAACTTTGCTAAAAAATTTCTATTTCTTCACCTGCTTTTTTTAATTTATCAATTATAATTCCATCATTACCTGGAGCCTTTCTTTTCTTCATAAATTTAATTGCATGTCTCACTTCCTCATTTAAAATTCTGGGCAGTTCAGAAGATATAATAGGTATAAGAGGTACTTGTTCTTTATTACTATATAATTCTTGATAGAAGTCTTCTACACATTTCATGATGTCATCTCTTTTTTTAGTAATAATGCCATCTTTTTTTCTTATTGTAAATGTAAATTTTCTACCAATACCAAAATGTTGTTTTACATTTTTTAGACTTTTATTCTCTTCTACAGCTTTCCTTGCTAGTTCACAGTTATACTTTCTTATATCATTTTCAACTCGTTTTTGCACTATTGCACCATTTTACAAAATTCGAGATATTCAATCTTTTTTAATGCATCATTGTTGTATATCTTCATATTCCTTCTTTTCTTCATAAATTCTCTAGTCTCAGTAGAAATTTTATTGGTCAATTGGTGCTTTTTTCTACTAGCTATCTTTGTTGCAGTTTTTAAAAGTGTATCAGTTATTTTACTATTAATTTCATTCAAATCTGAAACTTGTTCAAAATCTACTAATACTAGAAACCGATTTGTAAGTTCTAATTTAAATTCATTAGAATGTTTCTGAAGATATGTAAGTACATATTTATTTGTTATATCTTTGGAGTAAAATATGATTGAGGAGAAATCTTTCTGTGCTGATTTTTTATTTATTAAGTATTGTTATTATTAAATTCAAAGCCTTCTTGATAAATCTTTTTTATCAAATACATATTTTATGTTTGCTGACACATATCCATTAAATTTTAGAGTTAAGTATTCAAAACCCAAGTTATTGAACTAGATATCTAAAAATTGGAGAGATCAAATAGTAAATGTGGTTATATATTGATCAGTACAAATTAGCTTTTAAAATACGACTTAAAAATTGCTATGTTGAAGCTGACACAAGTATTTAAATATAATTTTCTCCCATTAAAATGCTTTAATTTGTTTATTCAATTAGAATAGAAAAAAAGGACAGAGAGATAGATAGGACATAATAAAGAAAGAGAAAGAAAGAAGATAGAAAGAAAAAAGGAAGGAAGAGAAAAAAACACAGGAAAAACATAAAGAGGAAACAAAAAAGAGGGAAAAAATAAAAGAAGAAAAATACCTTATTCATAATTTAATATGGATTCCAAGAAATTGTAAACGATCCAGAAAAAGACCACATGTGAGATGGATGGATGAAATAAGAAAGTGTGCAGGGGTGAGGTGGAGAAGAGAAGCTAAAAATTGAAGAAGATGGATTGAACTTGGACAGTATATTTATTATGGTTATGATGATGATGATGATGATGATGATGATGATGAATTCAAATAAAATTAAAAGATTGAAAAAAATTTGAAATAAAAAATTGAATTTTAGTTTAATAATTTAAGTTGTAGTTTAATTTTATAATGTGGTTAAATAAAATTCTATCAATTTACCATATCACTTACTTGTAAGATTGATTTTCCTTGAAAGTTATAAGAATTTAATATTAACTGAAAATATTTTAAAACAGAAAGAGCTAGGAAAGTCATTACTAAGACACACCTCAGTACTTTTGATTGATTTTGAATCTGATCTGTTGAATCTTGAGGTCTCACTTTCTCAAATTATCACAATATGTTTGTGAAGAAAAAATGTTGCTTGTAATATATTTAACACTTAATCATGTAGCTTAAATAAATAAATTAATTTTAATAATGAAAAGCTCAAACCAGAGTTTAATGGCTACAGCCATTCATTTAAATAGGTTAAAGTAAAACGCACATTATGTATAAGAAATAATAATTGGTAATCAAATTTTAATACAATAAGTAATAAATAAAGAAGAATATATACCTATTAATAGAAAAAAAAGCTTATTTACAGTTCTTTAGTTGGCCGATAAGGCTTATAAAATAATAATAAATCTGTTAAAAATTCTAGGCTCATTTTATACTTGCAGAGATGGAAGCTTATGTGATCTCGCCTTCTTCTGCTGACGAGGTTTAGTTTGTTTCTTTCTAGCATTTCAATCTTCTTCAAGATATTTTAGCTAGTGATTAATTCTACTCTGGTTAACTAAAATGCGTTCTATTTTTATATACTGTTTTTTTCTATCGTTTTTTGATCCTGGCTGAAATTATTATTGTTTTTTTACTTTATTAATAGGATTTTCTTGTTATTAGTTTGGTACAGTTTTAGACTAGGGAATTGAATTAGCGTGTTTTGTTTTTTAATTGATTAGTTTCAGAGTTAATACTTTAAATAAATATTGCTTCAATAGAAAAGTCTTAAAATCTCCCCAATTTTTCAATCTTTTCCCAACCATATAGTGATTTTAATTTACTGAATTTTTTTCTTTTCAAAATACTCCTCGATCACATGCTGAAATAACATTGATAGAAATAATTTTTATATTTATTATTAATATGTTAATTTCAGAATTAGTGTTAAATTATTAAATTGCATTATTAGAAGGGACTTGAACTCAGATTTTCAAACTCTCTACAGATATTCACTCCATTTTATACAACTGATACACATGAACACACACATGTGAAAAAGATAAATAATCTCCAAATATATATTTCTTGCTGAACGAGCATTCATCAGTGGTCCCGGTAACCATCTCCCACACATATATACAATCAGTTGTCAGTTTATTTTAAAATAGCAAATCTTCAAACTTTGATGAATAAGCTCGTCTCCACCTCCAACTTTTCAGCCATCCATATCATTGAAAATTGAAGATTTACTATATTAATATAAACTGAGCACTGATTGTATATATGTGTGGGAGATGGTGATCTGAACCAACTGATAAATGCTGGTTCAGCACAGAATATGTGTTTTGGAGGTCATTTATCTTTATCACATGTAATCAAATGTACCGGTTGTATACGATGCAGTTCATAGCTGTAGGGAGTTGAAAATCTGAGATCAAGTCCTTTCTAATTACATTAAGTTTAGTATAGACATTGTACTTATATTTTAATATTTGATTGCATTAAGTAATATTTTTCTATAAATCCAATTTTTTTTTACTTAATAATTTAAACATGTGAATATTATATATTCACAAATATAATAGTGTATATGTATTATTAATAACAATTAAGCATGTGATGTTTATAACATATTTAAGCAATATATTAAGCCTATACATTTTTATGCAATAATTGGCCATAACATTAAAAAATAATGTCGTCAAGCATTGGTGGTCGAGAGGTCAGCGACGGCTGCTTTACCAACAGTTGTCCCGGGATGGCGGGTTCGCTTCCCGACTGATGCTATGACACATGAGAAAAAAAAAAACAGAATGTAATTACGAGTTTTTAAAAAGCGGATCACGATATAGAAGAATTTTAAAAACAATAGTCTAGATTAATGTTGCGAATCTATCTTTTAGGAAAACTATAAAATAATAGGACATTATAAAATATAGTACTAGAATAAGTAAACTGTATTAAAAGTGTGAAGAATTTATTCTACTATTGTCTTGAAACTCAACTTTGCTTTAGACGGAACACATAAAACTCAACACATATACCTATTTATATATGCCTTTTGCAAAATTAGAATTGAGTAATATTTATATTTTAAAAAAATAACACAAAATATTCATTTAAGAAAACTACAAATTTATCTAAACAACATTATTAATTTTCTTTCTAATAGTAAATTGCGCGGGAGTGAAATCTTAAAAGAATAAATAAGTTAATAATTCTCTTTTGTCAACTGTTTTTTTTTCCAAATTTTATTTAACTTCGATTTAATTTTTTTTTTTTAAAAATTAAATGTGTAAAATTTTTAAAACAAATTACACCTACTTTTATATTTACATTATAATAATGTAATTGATGACAAACATTTTTTTAAAAATCTGCACTTCGTAATGTATTACAAAAATTAGCCAAAAGTAAAAGTCTGAATCAACATAAAACAACTGAAATAAAAAGTCGTATTTTAATCCTACACTTTGTATTACTGTGCAGAGAATCTTAAGATAATAATAATAATAATAATAATAATAATAATAATAATAATCAATAATATTGTATTGTGTGGCTGAGAAAAACATTTTCATTCCATCGTTCAGGAAATCCAATCAAGTATAAAAACATAATCAAGCATTTGTGATCGAGAAGTCAACGACAACCGCTTTACAAGCAGTTTTCCCGGATTAGCGGGTTCGCTTCCCGGCTGATGCTATAGTATTTTTATAAATCGGCTGATTTAAACCGTGCGCGCATAAAAATTGACTGGAGATTCCTTTTTTATATACCATCTTTAATAAAATACAATATAAAGATATCATACGTTGTAGATAAACTTATGTTTAGAGACAATACCATCAGCTTTTTTTATCCAGATATTTTTATTTTTCACATGCTTGAGAGAACTAGATCATCTTTTCTTTTTTCATCTCAGCTCGCTAGATCAAAGTTGAACAGAGTTTTATCTATAGATAACTTGGTAATATTTTAATCATGCATAGTCTTGTTTCTTTATAATTACAAAATATTTTGTAAAGAGAAATATTTATTCATTTACATTTATTAATATATGATTACCATTCCCTATACTTAATGAGCTGTTGAAACAGTGGCAAAATTCTTCATGCAGTAGCACCATTCAGTGCACACTATGGTAATCAATGGATACTAGAAACATTGTACATAAAATTCCTATCTAGTGCCTATTCATTTATTACCCCCAGACTAGTTTCTGGCTTTCATCAGTGAGGAACTTTGGAATTGAGAGCACTGCATCCATTGATTATTCTGACTTGCACTGAATGGTGCTATCATATGGAGAGTTTTGTCTCTCTTTTATCAGCTTGTGTAAGCATAGGGGGTAATTATCATGTGATGTTTAATGGATTAATATGAATCCTGCTGAATAGGATGATGGTGTGAGGTTATTAAAGAAACAAGATGCTGAACTGGGTTCACATCTATATGGTTATACAAAAAATGAGTTTAAAGTGAAAACATTATTGTGTTTTTATTTTGGACTTATTGCTTTGTAGTTAATTAAATAAGCAAAAGGTGATGTCTGGAGGGTTGCATTAGATCCTAAGATCTAAGTGCAATGCTCTTAAATTGAAAACCTTCTCACTAGTCTAAGGATATTGGATGAGTAGGTACTAGATAGAAAATTTATTACTTAGACCTGCTTTGAATGGTGCTACTGTATGAAGAGTTTTGCCTCTATTCATTAATATTCATTGAAATTTTTATTAATTCCACATGTATTATATGCGTATGTATATATTATGATTTATTTTGCCTAGAAATTAATAATTTTCTAATTTTTATAAGCTGATTGATAATATACTTATATACATATACACACACATAAATATATTTCTTTAAGAATTATGTAGTTGATTTTTATCAAATTAATCTTTTTACTATGGCATGCATTTTACCTGTGCTCATTTATAAACCATATTAAACATTTTTTGTCAGTATTTCAGACTTCATTAGAATTATTTATTACAAGCTTAATTATTTATTATAGGGTGAATTTTTATTTATTTATTTAAACATCTTCAGGTGTTAAACATTGCTTAACATCAATTTTGTAATGTAAATAAAAAAGTTTAATTATGACTGTATTTAACTAGTGCAATATTTTTTTTCTCAGTGATAAAAGCTTTTATTCACCAAAAAGACAAAATACACAACAGTTAAAAAAGGTTTACAAAAAGATGATTACATGGCAAAATGAAATTCAAGTACAATATAGTGTAGGGGAAGAGAATACATATAAAATGGGAAGGGGGATATGGAAAGGGTATGTAGTCTAGGCAAAGAAGAGTCTTTGGTAAGGAGCAATGTTGATAGGCTTGGTTACCCTGGTGGATTGGTAGGAGGATCCATATGTGACCTTAACTTTGGAGGAATTGCTATATATTAAATTTTTACAGGTTTCAGGGAAGAATGAGGATATTTCTGAGTAATGCTTAGATGCAACAAGCTGATTTTTGTCCTTTGTAGATGAGTAATTTTAGTTTCCCCCATTGTACTTGCATGACATTATGATTGGTCATGTTGTTCTTTTTGACTTGCTTTTTACCTTTGATAGAGCAAACCACAGCCTGAAAGGGAGGAAAATCTATAGAGCAAAGAGATGGAGACTTTGAAATAAGGTCTTTGGTGATGATGTTTTTAGTTAAGTTTTGTTTGAAATACAATTTGGATAAAATTTGGGTAATTTTGAAAGTTTTAGTTCATGTACTTTAGGACTCTGCACATTTTCGCCTCTAGGGGTAGCGTCAATCGTTAAATCGTTTGAAAGAATGAAAAGTAATATGAAGAAAATTTTGACATGGAAAAATTAAATATATTGATGTAAAAGTAAAAAAAAAACAAACACTGGAAAACTTGTTATTAATAGTTTTAGTTGAGTAATGTGAAAATTGAGTGGAATTTTAGGTGGTTAGTTACCCCAGAGAAGTAGGGGTCTGGAAAAAAAAGATAGTTAAAATGGCCTAAATAACTGGAACAACCCACAAAAACTTTGTACACAAGTTCTGAGTGACAAGGAAATTGGATTAGGAGAAATATTCAAGAGTCTAAGAAGGAATAAAACCCTTTATGGTCCACAAAACAGTTGAAACACTCACCAAACAGGGGGGAAATGAGGTAGTTAAATGCTGATAAGCACAAGGTAGACATAGGGAAATTGTGTTTAAAATGCACTAAAACTGAGATTTAGTGAATGAAGGAGTGCATTAGCAGCAAACTAAGGCCTTTAAAGGATCAAATAAATATAAAAGGTATCTTTCACTGCTGCAAAACTAACTTTTCAGAGCCAGTCTGTGAGATCTGTGAGAAAGATGACTTTCCAGTAAGAGCTCCACCTACGAACTTAGTGTAATATTTTGTACCCAATTATATATTACTCGGTTAACATTTATAATAGCAGAGTATTTTGTTATCCTTAATTAAAATTATTTAAATGCAATAAACACTTTTATAATTACTCTGATTCTCTTTGGGATTACATTTATTATTTCAAAAATTGAAATGTACTCGATGGTACTATATTGGATACCTTAATGCTATTCTTCATTAGTTATTCATTTTTGACATTTTCCCACACCTTTCTGGAATAAACTTTATTGTTGAAATAATAAATAATAATAATCTGTGATCATTATTTTATTTTCCTTTTCAAGATATATTTTCACTGATAATTCCTACAGTTTATCTTTGTTGATGCACACACACAAACAAACGTAAGTGATAGTTAGGTTTACTGATAATACTTTTGATTGTAACTATATATAGACATTAAATTTGCTGTTGATTTACAGATTTGTTTTTTTTCAACAATTTCATATAAAATTGTAGCATTTTTGCATTAATTTGGAGCTATCAAAATGTTATATTTATATCTTTTCAAAAGTTTCTATCTTGTGCTTTGGGTTTGAGAGTATTCTCAGTACTTAATAAGCCTTTGTTGACCTATTATATCGGCATTATAGAGCATGTGTTTAGAGGTAAATCCCTTCTATTTTTTAAAAAAATTACTACAATCTCTGTGCTAGTAAATAAATTTGAATATTGTATAATTTCTAATAGTTCATATTATTAACACATATTAAGTTGAAAAATTTCAGAAACCTTAATATAAAGAAATTAACATATGTAAAGTGAATAAAGAAACATCTTCACACTGTCAAACTAAGATGCTTTAGATTGACCTATATAATTTTATTTAGATACAAAAGATAAGGCAGCCACTCTTATTTTCTCAAAAGTCTCTATCTTGTAGTCAAAATAAGAGTCATAGATCACATGACCCTATCTTTTAAGCTTGTAAGTTATAAACAATGAAGATTGCCAATTCCTCCACAAGCTTTATCTTATGTTTGGTTTGAGAGTAACCTCAGTACTCAACAAGATATCATTAAGCTATTATAACAACATTAGCCTGTATATGTGCTTAGGGTGTAAATGTCTTCTATTTAAAAAAAGCCATATGATCTCTAGGTTAGTAAATCAAATTAAATATAACATATTTAGAGGTTGTTAAATAGGAGACTCAACTTTTCCATAATGATTTCAGAGTAGTTTGTAGTTGCCCTAAAATTATGTTAATATATATATCATGCTCTGCATGTAGGTACATCAAAAAATGACAGGAATTATATACAATGTGATGTGATGTGATGTGATGTATTATGGCTTCTCCTTAAACGAAGTCAAGAATATCTCAGCAATTATGCCCAGATAAACCGGTTAGCCACTTTCTTTTACATTCCCGACTCTAAATTTACCCATAATCTGCTCTATCCCATTTCCACAACATAATTTTTGTCAACTCTGTAACCTTTATATCTAAATCCCCCTTATCTTTTCCCAAACCCAGCATAAAAACCAATAAATACTTTCTGTAGAGTCACTCTTTTCATATTTATTTTTCCACAACTTCATTATATGTACCCTTTCTGTTTTCAAACATTTACATTCAATTAACAAATGCCTAATATTTTCAATTCCTTCCTTACATTTGCTGATCGTTAGTTTACATATAGTTTACTGGGGTTTACAATAATTTCTACATTAATAGTGGGAAACATTGTTATTTATTTGACTTTAGTGATATTTGATTAGTGAAATGTTTACTGTGATTTTGTCATCTTTTCATTGGAAGTAACTATGGATTTTCTTTACTTTAAACTAAATTTGGGTTATGAAAAATTTTCTAATAAACTGAAACTTGTTTTTGTTTGTATTTATAAAATTATATTACAAAAAAATCAAGTCAGAAGTCACATGACCTAATTTAACAAGCTTGTATGACAAATGTTATATACAGAGTTCGCAAATAAGCTCATAAGCTTTGCAGAATATCACCAACCCCAGACTAGTTTCTGCTACTGGCATCCTTGGTGAGGTGCTAAGATATTCAAGCATTAGATTAAAAATACCAGGACAAGCTGAGCACTTTATCTAATGGTTAACTATTAAGTAGAAAATTCTGAAATTTTCAGACATTCATATGTCTTCCAATCCAGCTATCTAACTTAAGTAGTCATATGTGACTGAACTGAGTTCAGATATTCCATATATTAATAGTTTTAGCAATATAAAATCGCCAAAGCCTTAATAGCAGTTTTATATTGCTAAAGTTATGAATATAAGGTGTATCTGAACTTAGTTCAGTCCCATATGCCTATTTAAGTTAGACAGCTAGATTGGAAGACATATGGATGTCTGAAAATTTCAGATTTT
>JAQFVV010009188.1:0-15959 GCA_028023455.1 Epiperipatus broadwayi | reverse complement strand
GCTTATATATATATATATATATATATATATATATATATATATATATATATATATATATATATATATATATATATATATATATATATATATATATATATAAAATTAGACATAATAGTTGAAGGAGAACTTACCTTTTATTTATTTTAGCAAGTGAATCCTCAAAACAGTTTCTAATATGGTCACTATGCCTTCTAACTTTTTTTTATCAATAACCAATTGTATTGCACACAAGTGTTTTGATATAGTTCCTGTTGCCATTTCTTTCTTAGAATGCCATGTATCCAAACTGTTTCTCTAGATTGAATTTGACCTTTTCTAACTTTATCTCCTTCTTTTCATTCTCTTTTGAGATTAATACTTATAATATGCTTCAAAAGAATATAGGTGAAGTTAATAAAATTTTTACAAATAATGTTTAGCTAAGTGTCTTTGTAGTTTATTTACTCCATATTCATAGCATAAAGATGCAAGTTCTGAATTTTTTATTCATCAATATTTCTGTTGTTTTTCTAGTGACTACACTCAGCATAAATTGCTGTGGAATATGACAGTTGTTAATGCTTTATGAATAACTGTATATTTTCATCTTATTCAATGTAATCTTCAATTGTTGCTTGTTTTTTCTGCTAATCTATTTGATTCAGGATGATATGGGAGTGTTACAATACGTTGCATTTCCTTATTAGCCAAAATCTTTCAATTGCATCAAAATGTTAATTCCGGATATCTGTGAATAGTTAATAGTTCACTTTGCTTCTATTTGTGACTTTATCTATGTCTTGGTTCAGATTAGGCCCCGATACATAGCATATGACCAACTCTTTGATTTTTACTATTCCAGGATGACCTTCATGTAGTAGATCCAACACACATTTCTTCTTCATAGTAAGAATCAATGTGAAATCTGTCATAAATATACATCTGTTACACATAGACAGACTCTCAAAGCATTCTAAATGGCTGAATCATATATTTTTGTCAGATTTTAGATCATCCACCTTAAATCCAGCAATTAACTAGTTGGTTTGTGGAAGCAATCTTAATAAATTTAACCATGACTGTATAGTTCAATACTCCAGTTTATATTTAGTTTATTTCAATGATCCATGGTCATGTTCATATGTATTCAGTATTATTCATAAGGTGTCAGAATGTGAAATTTGTTTTCCTAATTCATATATTTTGAAATCATAAAAAAGCTAGAATGTTTATTCATCTTAATATTAATTGATTCACATAGTCCAGAGTCCTTTTTAAAATTTACTACTATTCTTATTAAAGGTTTATAATCCACATAGATTCTAAATGTATATCCACACACATACTGGTGAAATTTCTTTTAAAGTGAATATGATGGCTGAAATTTCTTTATCAAGCTGGCCATACTTTTTCTCTGTGACTGTTGATATTCCAAATATGTATGCAATAGGGCATCCACAAACTTTATGATTAAAGTATAGCACCAGCCCTGGACTTCAATGTATTATTCACAATAACTAATTGGCCATTACAATAGTGTACCAGCAGTTTTGATGTTAACAAGTCTTTTTTACTTTCATAAAAGCTACATCCTGTTTGATGGACTACCACAATCGTTTTTTTAATAATTCCTAGAGCTGAGTCACAACATGAGATTTTCTCCTTAAAAAAACCATCAAAGAAATGTAATAGTCCCATTAAAGTTTGTACTTTCCTGATGTTTTTTGGACTTTAGAGCATTTTTTACATTTCCAACTTTCTGGAGATTTTGATTCTTTTTTTATATGCAATGATATGTTTTAAGAATTTGATTCCTCTGGCAGACTATATTTACTTAGGTGGCATTTTGTCAAGCTCCAAATTTTCCTAGTTTTCCACATATTGTGTTAACACATTTTCAGAGCTCATTTTCCATCTTAGCAGTTATCATAATGTCATCAAGGTTCAGTATAACTTCTCTTATTCCCTTCAAAAAGTTGTCTATCTTTGCTTAGAACACATTTACAATTATTGTTATTCTAAAATGCAGTTTGTTATACTTAAATAATCTTAAGGGTAAGCCAATAGTTAAGAACTCAGCTGTTCTAATAGTATCTGGTGAAATGCATGCTGCAAATCTATTTTAGTAAAGCAAGAAGACTTTTTGTAATGGTAAACTTAAAAAGCTTTGGACTACTAGATACCAGGTAATCTATTTATATTTTTGTTTATAGTGAAGCAGTAAAATCTGTCATACATATTTTGCTTCATAGTCTGGGGATATTAGCAACCTTAAATCAGAGGTTCAAACCCATTTGAGTACTTATTTAATAATCAGGGAGTGTAAGTACACACATACACGTGATTTTGTAAATTGTTAATAGTTATTTTAAACTGAGACATAGGTTCTATAATTCGGAAATATTTCAAATTTCTATCACCTCGGAATAGTAGTGTGTGTAATGTATTACAGATTCATAAAATATTATAAATAATATTTATCCATTTATTCAATATATTTAGTATTTATGTATTTTATATAATTCGTGTAATATTATAAAATTTGACACAATACCAGAGAAGGTTCTGGAGAATGATTCATCATCATTATCAACCATTATCAATCCACTGCAGGATGAAGGTCTCTCTAAGTTTAATCCATCTTCTCCGATCTTTAGCTTCTCTTCTCCCAACACCCCTGCACATTTTCTTATTTCATCCATCCATCTCACATGTGGTCTCTTTCTGGGTCTTTTACAATCTCTTGGAATCCAGTTTAAAATTTCAATTGTCCATCTATTATCATCTCTTCTAGCAATATGTCCAGCCCAACTCCATTTCAATCTTTTAATTTTTTCAATAAGGTCAGTAACACCTGTTTGTTGTCTTACCCATACATTGTGTTTTCGATCTCTTCTTGTTACTCCCAACATGCATCTCTCCATACTCCTTTGAGTGGTCTGAAGTCTCTGTATTGCTCTTCTATTAAGTGTCCAAGTCTCAGATCCATAAGTAAGAACTGGTAAAACACATTTGTTAAAAACCATCCTTTTCAAACACATAGGCATATTTCTTTAGTATCAAGTTATTTCTACCAAAAGCACTCCAACCAAGTTTAATTCTATGATTAATTTCCTCCATTATGTTTCCATCTGTATTAATAATCTGACCAAGGTATTTGTAACTGTTAACTTCTTCTAATTCTTCATAATCAATCTTTATTTTCATATTTTGAGCAAATCGATTAAACATTACTTTAGTCTTTTTAACATTTATCTTTAGTCCTACTTTTCTACTTTCATCTGCTAACTCCTGCAACATTTCCTGCAGCTCTGAAGCATTATTTGCAAAAACAACTACATCATCTGCAAAATCTAAATGACTTAAATATTTTCCATTTATTTTCACTTCCTACACGACGCTCTTCCGATCTAAAATACTTCTTGCAGCACTGCTGTAAAGAGTTTTGGAGATATGGAGTCACCTTGTCTTACACCTTTCTCAATGTTGATTTTTCCAGTATCATTATGTAATCTAATTGTTGCTGTTGCATTTTTATAAATATTCTTTAAAATATGACAATATCCTGGATCTATACCTTGATGATCCAATGCTTTTAATCACTGAAGAAATGTGTATAGAATCAAATGCCTTTTCATAATCTACAAATCCAAAACATAATGACAACTCATATTCATTTGTCCTTTCTATGACTTCTCTCAATACCTGGATATGATCTATTGTACTAAAACCACTTTTAAATCCAGCTTGTTCTCTTGGTTGGTGGAAATCCAAAGTTCTCTGTAGACGAGTTGTAATTATCTTGGTAAAAATTTTTATATAAAACTGACAAAAGGCTGATAGGTCTGTAATTTCTAATATCTTCTTTATCACCTTTTTTAAATATTAATATTATTACTGCATTCTTCCAATCTTCCGGTACATCTTTATCATTTAGACATTTGGTATATAACTTTGCTAAAATTGTTTCTATTTCTTCACCTGCTTCTTTTAATATATCAATTATAATTCCATCATTTCCTGGAGCCTTTCCTTTCTTCATACATTTAATTGCATGCCTCACTTCTTCATTTAAAATTCTGGGCAATTCGGAAGATGTAATAGATATAGGAGGTACTTGTTTTTTATTACTATATAATTCTTGATAAAAATCTTCTACCAATTTCATGATGTCATCTCTCTTTTTTAGTAATAATTCCATCTTTTTTTTCTTATTGCAAATATAAATTTCCTACCAATACCAAAATGTTGTTTAACATTCTTGAGACTTTTATTTTCTTCTACAGCTTTCCTTGCTATTTCACAGTTATACTTTCTTATATCATTTTCAACTCTTTTCCATACCATTTTACAAAATTCGAGATATTCAATTCTTTTTTAATACATCATTTTTGTATATCTTCATATTCCTTCTTTTCTTCATAAATTCTCTAGTCTCAGTAGAAATTTTATTAGTCAATTGCTGCTTTTTTCTACCAGCTATCTTTGTTGCAGTTTTTAAAAGTGTATCAGTTATTTTCATATTAATTTCATTCAAATCTGAATCATGTTCAAAATCTCCTAACACTTGAAACCTATTTGTAAGTTCTAATTTAAATTCATTAGAATGTTTCTGAAGATTAGGAATATCAACTGTAAATATTGTTTTTCTTAATAATTTTTGTCTCTCTAGTTTTACATTAACCGTAACTTACACCTTACTAATCGATGATCACTTCCTGTGTTAAATTTATTAAGAACATTACAATCTTGAAATATGTATTTCCTGTTAGTCAAAATATAATCCAATTCTGCTGTACCTTTATTTGGATGCTTCCATGTCCATTTTCTTTTAACATTTTTCTCAAAAAATGAATTCATAATATAAAGTTTTTCTTTTTCTGCAAACTCCACAAGTCTATGTCCTCTCTCATTTCTATTACCATAACCAAAATTACCTACAGTAATTTCATCTTTCATTTGTCTACCAATTCTAGCATTAATGTCTCCCCACCAACAATTTTAAAATGTTGTTTACTCTGATCAAAAGCCTTTTGTACTCTATCTCGAAATCTTCTACTACTTCATCACTACTGAGAACTTGTTGGGGCATAAAACCTGAATTATCTGCATTTGGTATCTGCTATTAAGTTGAATAACTAATCTTGCCACTCTGTCTGATACACCATCAATCTCCACAATATTGTTCTTCCACTTTTTATTTATAATGAATCCTATTCTACTTGTATTTCCAATATGTGAGCCTTTATAATAGAGTATATGTCCACTTTTTAAATCAATTGTTTCTTCACCTTTTCCTCTAACTTCACGAAGTCCAAATAATGCCTCATTTAATATAAGACAGTTCTTCTTCTAATTCTTGCAATCTTCCTTCACTTGAAAGTGGATCTGCAGTTGTAAGTACCTAAATAAAAAGTCGTCATCAAATGGCAGCCTGGGTCCGCAATCAGGGATTCTTAGCACCCTCCCCCTTCAGCCACCAACCACTGCCTTGCTGGTGTGACTTTACAGCCTCCCTGGGAATATGGGCCAAAACAAAAAGAACGTACTCTTTGTTTAATTTAAAATGCCATTGTTAATTGAACTAATTTTGACAATCCTAAATTTTAATGGAAATTATATCAATTGAATCTATTTTCAATCTAGAAATAGAATAGAACAATACTTTCCAGAACTTATCTTATTATCATCTTTTAAATGTAATTTAAATGAAGGATACGTGCAGTCATGATAGATAATGAATATGCAGTTGCTTCAAGTGATAATGTAAAATAAGTTTCTATAAGGTTTTGTTGATTTATAAATACAGCAAAAAATTCAATACAGGTGACTTCGCTATTACTTTTTCAGAGAAGTATTGCTGAATGAATTCATGCCACTTAAAAGTTTGACAAAATGATTTCTGAATAGAGGGAAGAAATTCACTTTCCCGATCTTTCCAAGATCATTTCCATACCACTATTTTGCATGCCATCACCATTCTAGAACTGCTTTAATGAAACCATGAACTAACTCTTGAAAGGTGCCAACCATTATTTTATCTGAACCTCTATTGTTGACCATGCTTTCCATATTTTATTTTTCATGTGAATCAATCCAGTACAGCCATCAAATCATCGAGTCAAATGAAAGTAATCTCATCCATGCTGCTAGTATGACCTCTTAACCTTCATTTGCTTAATTATAATTTATTTTAACCATAATGTAACTCTCTGTCTAAGTACTTACTAATGATGTAGTACCAATTATAAT
This sequence comes from Epiperipatus broadwayi, assembly GCA_028023455.1. Lineage (NCBI taxonomy): Eukaryota > Metazoa > Onychophora > Udeonychophora > Euonychophora > Peripatidae > Epiperipatus > Epiperipatus broadwayi. Next base: position 9,728 of record JAQFVV010009188.1, on the reverse strand, counting down.
AAATTGTAGTAAATTAATTACTCATCCTCTTTGGGTGAATCTAAATGCATGAATCTATGAATTCCTAATATTAAATTGTAAATACTGAGTTTCACTTTACCTATTCCTCATTATTTTAAATGTGGCAAACATAAACTTTATTTTATTATAATGTGTATTTTGAATGAATTTGATCTTAACATGCTAATGACTCAATTTAGTAAACTAATCTTGTTCTGATTTTCCATACCAATATTATGGAATATTTAAATTTTAAATGCAAGTCTTCTTACAAGACTGAGATTTTCTCAATTGAATATTATTATTAAATGGTTATATTTGCTTAATGGCAGACTATACCTGTCATATTTGATGATATCAATGTCTTACCATGTTTATTGATCATTGATTTAATTATATTTTATTCTCCTTCTAAAGTAAATTTAATGGCCTCACCTTTCTAATTAGTAATCAATCATTTGCTTGTTACACCATCAATTGTTATAATTGTGTTATATAATTATTTAGCCATTAAGCATACTTTATTTATTTAATGAAGGGAACAATATTTTCCCCCTTTTCTATTTTGACATTCTAATTAATATTCAAGTGTCATATGCATACCCTAAAGAATGGGTTAAATTTTTGTCATGTCATTATGCTATTTAATATTAATGGAGGAGAGTTTTAGTTAACATATCAGCATCATTAAGGACCTGGAACTTTATCAGCATTGCTTACTCTGATATAGCATTATTAAACTTTGTATTTTTGCTTTGTCAAATTAAAATCTGGAGGTCCTGGTCATTCTTTTCTACGGCTTGTTTCATAATAGAGTTGAGACTCTGCATGGGATAGCTATTTGAAAATCTGAACCATGACATCTCTTACCAACCACTTCTTAAGTATGTCCTGTCACAATCACAGGCAGACTCTCACATCCATTAATAATTGACAAAGACTCTCAAAGTGGACTTAATCTTTCTAATGTTATCACTTTAGTCAGCACCATGAAATGTTGATTAATATTTTATATTGCCCTGTTATTTATCTGCAAGTCATAATGTTGTGATCTCTTTAAACTATTCTTTTTTATTATTCCTTATGTTTAGAAATGTCATTTTAAAGCTTATTTGGGTTAGCCATTAATTTCATTTAAACAATCTTTAAATACACTAGTAAAACATTTCATAAATTCTGTCAAGTCAGAATTGTTTAACTAAATGTGGAAACACATGTTTATTCATTCCAAATGATTGATATAACATATAATGTTTCTCGACTGAATAAAGCTTGTAATGTCTTTTAAAGTGCATATTCACTTTGTATTGTTTTATAGTAAACTATAATATGGTTTTTATAAATAAGGTTCTATTTTGTCTATATATTTCTTAAGGTCATTAATTTCCATGGTATCTATCATAGCATTATTAATATTATAAATCTGTTATGTAATTGATATCTCATTCCATTAAAATATTAAGCCAGATTGTTCTGAGTATATGTCAGATAGTATACCACTAGATGTGTTCAATTTCTATTTCCATGTTCTTCGAACATTGTAATCTATATTCCATAGTACATAGTAATATTATGTAATCTATAGAATACATAGATCATAATCACTGTTTATGTGAAACTCCAAACTCTATTAAATGAATTGCTATATGTAAATAAAATTATCATATGTATTTATTATATTTATATTTATCATTACTCAAGTATTTAATCTTTCATTAATTATCTTAATAAATTATTATTATTTTATAAACAATTATTATTTTAATAATTCTTTGTCTTAGAGTTTTATGCATACCTATTGTTAAAAGGGTCACTTTATATATAATTCATGCTCCTCTTGATCTCATGCTAGTCAGTTGCATTCATTAACCTAGTTATTAGTGAAATATCAGTATAATTAGGAAGCTCTTGTACCATGTTAGGTTTTTAAAGTAATTAATGTCACATTTTTCCTGTAGATCTCTTTGTCTCTTCATGGAACTGGAATAAATGAAATTCCTTTTGTTATCATCAGATATATTGTTCATAATGTTGTAGATTTAGAGAATGAGCAACAAGGGCAGAAGTTATGACTGCTGCTGGAATTTTGTGTATCTCAGGCATGATTGGATTCAGGGTACTTTCTTCTTAGGCACTAACTCTTGTTAAATGGACATACAATTCTGATTAGTATAATAGTTATGTGAAATTCACCATATAACTAGACTATTGGTTTTAGAATCATAATGATAATGTCATCCAAGATGATTCTTCAATAGATGTATTTATGCTTCTTTCAACTAAATTATTTAGTATCTTTTTCACTTAAGTTTTAGAGTAAATTATACTATTCTCGATCTGCATACAATAGTCTGAGCATTATTAATGAACTCTGCTGGACCTGACTTGAACAACTATGGAAACTTTTCCTTGATTTTGATTCCAACCGAAATATAATTTAAATTCAAAGAAATGGATTGGAACTCAAAACCCTTGCTACTATCTACAGAAGTAATTTTTTCTTTCCTGTTGACTTCTATCAGCACTGTTTCAATCTATTTTTAATTAATGTGGTTTCCATTCATATCGGTTGCAATCAAGTCCATTTTATTCATTAGTACATGCTTTTTACATTTTCTTGTGATAATTATCCAATCACTTTGTGAAATAAAAGTCACACTTGTTCCACTGTTGATTTCTATTTTGAATTTTTGTTCGCAAGCAAATTTTCACATCCAATAAATTACAATTTTCATTATCTGTCATTTATTTTCTTAACATTAGTTTTACTTCTACAGACCCCTCCCCCCACCTGTTTTTAATTTCAGACATAAACTTTTTTTTTCATTTTCTTACAAAATAAATGTCATTTGAGTCTGTAAGTACAGCAATTTTCTTTTAAATTTATACAACTTTTAATATATCTCTTTTAGCTCTGCAAAAGTAATATGCAGTCTTCATCTGTACTTCTCTAATCTGTAGTTTATGCTTGCACTCTATCTGCTGCTGTATTAGGTTTCTAAAGTTCAGCCTTATTTTGAAATTCTGCCACATTTTCTAGAACAATCACGTAAGATATTTCTTTTGGCAATAACACTGATATATATTAATATACACTCACTAAGTAACATTTGTCTGAGCTTCCTGTCATGTAATTTCATAGGAACTGATATAGAATCATGTCTCCATACTCAGTTTTGAATTACATTTCTTTACTCACTGGTAAGCATTTCCTTTTTTGACAGATATGTTTGTTATATTCATCTGGAATGAACATCTGGCACAGCAATTCACACATTTGATCATATTTTCAAAATACAATAATCCGTTTGTATTTTTTACTTGTTTTTGATGAGATAACTCCAATTTAATTTATAGCTGCCAATGTTTTATTTCTTGAAAAAACTATCAAAAAAATAAGTAGTTGTAGTGTTTTGTAAAATGGCAGACATGTTTGTGCACTCCAGAAAAACTAGAATTTGTTCGAGTGGCTGTTGTAGATCGTGCGCTGATAATGGAGGAAGTTAAGTAATGTAATGGTGGATGATAATTCCAAGAGATATTTGCTGATTGCAAATGTTTCTGGATAAAAGATGTTATCTGATTGGACAAGGATTAATTGCTACAGTTATCATTTTACAATAAAACCATCGTGTAACAACTACGCAGAGTAAGGAGTTATTAGCAGCTATATTTGGAGCACAAACAGCAGTAGACGTCTTCAGCAGTGTAGTTGAGAGTAGCAGACAGTATTGAGTGCATCTACAGTAGAGTTACCGTTCAATTCCAGTGCCCAGTGGAAATGTAGTTCATGGGTATAGTTGAAGGAGACTAATAGCCTGAGGAAACCATCTGGATAGCAGCTAACAAAGAGCTGAGTTTCCAGTGTTTTCATGTGTGAAGTAGACTGAAAGCAGAGATGGAAACTGTAAGGAGTTTAAGGTCAGTCACAGTGCCGCATATGAAGAGTTCATGTACAGTTGAACTGGACTGGGGCAAAAGGTATGCCCATTGTGAACTGCTTTAGGCATGGGACTTGAGTAATAACATCGTTAATTTAACTTGAGCCAACTGGAGAAATATAGAAATGTTGCATACTATTTACTATTCTGATTACTTTATTATAATCATGTCATAATGTATATAGACATGCATATGGATACATCAGTAGTATGGGGAAGAAAATCTAACTTTACTAATTCATTAATTTTAGATGATCTTTTTGTAATTAGAATATGAAGTAGTAGTATATAAATTTTTAACTTCATTTTTAATATTTTTACAAACCATAATTAAATGAACTCATAGATAATGAAAGCATGGATATGGTGATTATATTGTGTTTCAAAAATACTGGGAGAGAAAAAAAATTAGCAAAATGACTAGTTAAAAATAATCCATTCGTAATAGAACGCTGTAAACAATTATATTATTACATAATGTTTAATTTTTATATTACTAGAGAAACATATTGTTGATAGATCAAAGATGGTAAGTCACTTAAACTTACAACTTTAAGAGAAAAACATTCTTATTCAGATCAACTTCAAATTATTTTGCATTCTTTACACATTTTTAGAGAAAATGAAATCTAATATTTAATATGCAAATAAGTGATAGGTTTTATAAGCTGTTTGTCACTTTTATCTTTTTTTCCTGTTTAAATTTAGTTGATTTTTAAACAATTGATCACAACTAAAATGGCAAGAAGTTTATTTTTTATCTCTCTTTTTTTAAAGTGATTAGAATTAATTTTGAAACTTTTTTTTTTTAAAAAGTTTCCATCCAATTACGTTTACTAAAGATTTTACCTGTGATAGATATCATTACTGATCAGTTTGAATTATAGAAAATATTCTTGTGGTTAAAAATGAAACTTAAATGTAAATGGATCCGAAAAATTTTCAAACAGTTACAAGATGATTGCTTCTGATTATGCTGACAAGTTAAACCTTTGTGTAGTTAATGGTTAGAACTTAAAAGTGTGTTTTTGAATTTGTTCTTGATTTAAATGATTTTTAAAAAAGTAACAGATGTAAGTAAATAGAGAATAATGGGAAATGTTAAAGAATAAATTAATTTATTTTCTTTAAAACTGTTAAAGAAATTTTACTTTTTTAAAGAATCTCTTTTATTGATGGTTTTTAAACCTTTTTTGGCAAGTGCATTTTCCTGTCGTCCACGATGGCAGCTCATACTTTGGATAAATAAACAGTTTGGGGGCTTCAAGAAATCATTACAAAAAATGGTTGCTAGAAATATGTAGTTAATATTTACATTTTAATTTACTTCCTGGTTATTTAAAAAATAAATTATTCTGCAAAAATTAATTATAATATTTACACTTTATTAATTATTTTTTGTATTATTAATAGAAAAATGGAAAAAAGATATATAAAGGCAAGTGTGAGAAATATTCATATTGGTGGGGTGTAATCCCTAATGGCCAGTTGTTGTCACATGGTTTCTCGGTGTTTGTTTCACCAGTTGTCCAATCCTCAAAGTTTTTCAACGTTTTGCATATGTATATTGTTAATGAATTAACAAGGTTAGTGGTGATTCACTTGGAAATTTTTAAATCCTAAATGTGTTAATTCATCACTTAGTCCCTTTCAACAGTCTAAATAAATTGTAGATCCATCTACATTTTGTTTATTGCATTCATAAGAATAGTCACCGTTTTACCTGGAACAATTACAATGAAGGACTCATTTCTTTCACTTCACAAGCCACCCAATAAACTGTTGTATGCTTGGTAAAAAGATTTTCATTGATTTCAACAATTCTGTTAGGCTCTCTAACTTCACACAATGGTTGAGTCAAAAAGCTAGATGTGCACATTCCCCTTGGATAGTTCTTTTAATTTATGAGGGTTGTTGGACAAATCCAAGTGATCTTTGCCTCATTCAATGGACATTAAATCTCTACTCCAGTTGTAAATAAATGTAAGTGCAGTCAGAAATGGGATTTTGAAGCCCTCAAACCATATTTTCTTAACAATGGATATTCTGTTAAACAATTTTCACATTGCATCACCATTATGAAGCTGTGTTGCATGTAAGGTGTCACATCATAACCATTAATGAATACTTTTCAGAAGGTCAGGTTCTTTTCCTTTGGAAATACTCCAATGCATCATGTTTTGTGACAGAGAGATATCAAATTTTGATCATTATGACAATTGTGCAAAAATATTGCTAATAAAAAGAAACATGTTGAATTAAAATAAAGTATGACAATATTCAAAGTGTCTCATCTCTTTGATGTTATAATTTAAGTAAAAATAAATAATTTTTTTTAATAAAGCTTCTTAATAAAATTTAATAGAATTTATTCTTTTTTAATTTTTTTTTTAATTTAGCAAGTAACATATATTCAATAATAGATAATAAAAAATAAATTATATGCCATCAACACTATATACTTATCAAAAATACAAGGTAATGTCTTGGCAGACAAGAAAAATGCACAAGTAGCCATTTTTCTTTTATAGTCCTCAAACCCTCATATTAGTGCTTAATTTTATAGGAATTCAATTACACATATCTCTAAAGTGCTACTATTATACTTCAGTGTCTATAGTACTAAAGTTATTTTTTTAAACAAAAAAAACTTTAAAAAGTGTTTAGGGCATGATTAAAATGATATACTGTTAACCTGTTGTTTGTAGAACAATATTACTTAAAACAGGCAAAACTCTCTATACATATTGCCACCAAGTGCAAGTCAGAGTCTAGGTGCAGTGCTCTCAGATCCAAGGCTCCTCACTGATGAAGGCCATAATCCTGGATATTGAACAAGTATGCACTAGATGGGGATTTTATGCACAAGCCTTCTGGCATCCATTGATTACTCTGGCTTGCACTGAATGGCAATAGGTATAGAGAGTTTTGCCTGTTTTAATAACAGTTAAGAGCAAGCATAAGAAATAATGATCAGGTGATGTTTATTGGCTTAAAACAATATTACTTCATATCAAGATAATGATTGGCTATATTTTTGGTTACAATATTGCTTAAATTAATTGGGAATTCTTACAAAAAATTGTTGTTGTTTTTTAATTTTACTATTCAAAGTTTTTGAAGTTGATAACAACTGAGTGAAAAACATGATTATCCACAATTGAATTAATTTAGCTGTCTTTTTAAAAATGTCATACCTTAGATATTATGAAAGAGTGTATTTCCACCACAAATATAAAAAATTCTAGTTTTTTATTGTTGTTATTGGTTATAAATGTATAATTTTTAAAAAAAAATTTCAATATAAAAAAGGTAATGCAATAAAACCTTTTTTTATTTCATAAATATTATTACTACTGCACACTTTATAATAATTTTGTTTTGAATGATTTGTTACATTATTTTTATTTAATTCTACAGATATTTAATTATTAATGTCAATGCCTTTATTATTAATTCATCATGATAACAGATTACCTTAAGGATTTTGGTATTTCAATTTTAGGAAGAAAAAAGATGTTAAGAACTCTAACTTAAATGTTAGTTACAAAATCTTGATGTATATTATACAAATATCTACATTTTTGTTCATATTTTAAATATATTTGCTATACTTAATTGATAGCAGGAATCTATATCATTTACTATAGATCCATATATGTCAGCTTGAAAAATAAGTTATCAGATAGTACCATCCATACTCTCAGACTAATTTCTGGTAATTGTGTTGTTGACCAGATTACAAATGTTAATTTATGCCTCCCCCCTTATACTATTCAAAATGATGTCATGAAAATATTCAAAGAATAGTATATTTAAAGAAGAGTAATTGCCAACTGAATATTTGAACTACAATATTTTTCACTAACAAATAACATTAGACAAAAATTAGACTGAAGATGTAGTTAGCATTAGTTTCTGGTATTTACTAAAAACTTATATTTATTTTAGATGTCTCTAGGCTAGAATGGAATGGGTTTTGCTTTTAATGCAGATTTAAAATTACACTAATTTTAATATCACTGTTTAATGAAGTATATAAAAGAACAGATTCTTTATGATTAATAATTCTGAAATTTTAATTTTAATCTTAAAACTGATACCTTATCTATCTATTTATAGGCTCTCATTGTGATTCATATTGAGGAACTTGCAGATACACTTCACTCAGGCACCAAAATGGAAAATATCCTCTTCTTCAGGTCAATTTTTATCTTCCAATATATTTTATTTCTACCAATACTGAATGCTACTAAGAATGAATTACATAGTTTATAGAATGATCATAAGTTCTCAACTTGAAAAATGACATTTATTTCTTTTTTGAAATCTTAGTTATGCTCCTCTATTTCCATTTATTTTCTTTTTTGTGTGTGATACTTCACTATAAAAAACATATATAGTGTGTTTATTTTAAATGAGTGCATTTAGGCACTTTATTTTAAGTCAAAGTTTAACTAACATATAAAATATTATATAATATTTACATTTTAAATTGAGCAACTATGAGAATACAATGCTCATAAAAAAGGTTTCAAGAGAATCCTATTTATCCTAATGTCATCATAAATCATAAATTTATTTTTATTTATATTAAGTAGATTTTACTTATTTTATTTTAAAATATGAAAGATGAATTGCAGTCAATTTTATACTTTTTGTAAGCAGGCACAGGTATAATTAATTATATTCTGGATAGATAAAAATTATAATCAGTTCTTTTTTAATATTATGGTATGCATAGATATTCATAATAAATCTTCTTTCCAAACTTTCAAAATACTATATTTAGATTAGCATATGAGTATAAATATATTTTGCCATCCTCCTTTTATTTTAAAACTCATAACCCTATATTTATATAACATACCCACCCTAATTTGTCCAATTAATAAATTTGGGCAATTTAACATTACCAACTAATTTTACCCAATTGTAATAATGGGGGACCTTAATATGTGCTATTCCATCTTTGTTACAAAATATTTATATCTGGTTAATAGGAATCTCATGAATGCAGAAAGGTTTCTTTAATTCTGTCTCTTTCTATATAAAAATTATTTTTCTCTTATTAATCTTTACTTCTAATTCTTCTGTTATTCACATTATAATATCCCATTCTCTGTATCTTATCTTCTTTTCTGATCACCTAGAACTCTATATTAAATTAAAATTAGACATGCAAAAAAGATCGAGGCTCCCACTTAATAATACCACTAGACTCCTTTTGAAGACTTCTGCTTCTAAAGCAGTGGTTTCAGAGATTTATATATATATTGAAAAAAAAAATAGAATACTTTTCCTTGAACCAGTGGAAATTTGGTTCTTCTTCATTAATATAATATCATCAACAATCAGATATTTTACCTGCAAAAGCAAATATCCAACTAGGTTGATAAAAGAGTTAGATTTGTTGCATCTCAAACTAAGAAACACTCCCATTGATTCTTTCTCAATAGACTTAATTAAGTTCCTCAAGCAAAATATGAGCAGATACAACTCATTCTGGCTAATTACCTGTCTAGCAAGAAAGTAAAAGTTTTTTTGTTAATCCCATAAGTGGTCTAAAAATTATATCTGATAGCCACTGAGTTACAGATGATAGAAACCAATCTCTTCCTCTATTTTTATAAATAATATGATTTCTGGAGAAGATATGTTACCTCATATCTTCTTCCATATTAAATCTCTGCTTACAGAAATTTTCATTTCCTAAGCTACCTTCAAACATTTTAATATCACTGAAGATTATATCATGAGATATGAAATAACCTCTAAATTAAAATC
>JAQFVV010009187.1:0-15977 GCA_028023455.1 Epiperipatus broadwayi | reverse complement strand
ATTTATATATATATATATATTGTAACCTGACCGCCATACAACCGTTTCTTTTATTACGTCAGTTGTAACAATTTTCTGATGAGCATGCTGCAGGAAGGAACTATCAATTGATATTCTTAATGCAGATGTCAATGCCCCCTACAACAATATTTACTGCTCAGTCCAGAGGATGGTAGTACATAGAGATTGAAAACATCTAAATATTTCTATGTTTGGTTTCCCAAAGAGCTTACTAGAGTTCCATCTCACTACAACCTGACTGGCCTAGGTCAAGTTATGTCAGACATAGCTCAGAGAGCATGAGATTCTCATGAACCAGTGCTATAATTGGTGAGTTGATGCAATAAATAAACAAAACTGGACAACTGGATAACCAATTTAATTTTTAGTAACAAAAAAAAATTATTAAATAACAATTAATTTGCAATTTCAACAATAGTTCATTAATTCCTCTATGAGAAAAAACTGGAAATATTCTAATTCAATAATAGTTCATTTTGAATTCATTTAGTGGGAAGAAGCTTGTGAATATTCTAATTCAACAATAGTTCATTAATTCCTCTATGAGAAGAAGCTTGCAGGAAATATTCTAATTCAATAATAGTTCATTTTGAATTCATTTATGGGAAGAAGCTTGTGAATATATTCTAATTCAATAATAGTTCATTAATTCCTTTATGAGAAGAAGCTTTGGAAATATTCCTAATTCAATAATAGTTCATTTTGAATTCATTTATGGGAAGAAGCTTGTGAATACTCGAATTCAACAATAGTTCATTAATTCCTTTATGAAAAGAAGCTTGGAAATATTCTGATTCAATAATAGTTCATTTTGAATTTATTTATAGGAAGAAGCTTGTGAATATTCTAATTCAACAATAGTTCATTAATTCCTTTATGAGAAGAAGCTTGGAAACATCCTACTTCAACAACCCAATAGTTCATTTTTGTATTCCTTTATGAGAAGAAGCTTGGAAATATTCCAATTCAACAATAGTTTGTTTTTGTATTCCTTTTGAGAAAAAGCTTAGAAGCAGTCAAGCACTTATGGTTTATACAATAATTCATTTTGAATTCATTTAAGGTAAGAACCTTAGAAGCAGTCAAGCATTTATGGTTTATACAGCATTTCATCATTTTATTAATTATTACCGATTGGTAGACATTTGAACTCAGTAATTCTTGGTTTGTAGAGCATTTATCATTTGATAATTGAGGCATTTATAATTTAGCCAAATATAGAAGTATATTCTTATACATAAACTCTGTTACATTACCCAGATAGAAGTAATATGCAATTAAAGCATTTCTAATTCATATAGTAAATACGTTCAAATATTTTTATAAATAAAGTTGCGTGCAGCTATTTCATAACTTCACTTTATAACGTATGATAAAGAACGTTTTAACATTTTTATAAAACACATTCTATGTAATTATTTCATAATGTCACTTTATAACGTATGATAAAAATGTTTTCATATTATACAAAAAACAAATTCTATGTAATTATTTCATACACTTCATTTTATACCGTATGATAAACGTGTTCTAATATTTTACAAAACAAATTCTATGTAGTTATTTCAGCAACTTCATTTTATAACGTATGATAAAGATGTTTTAATATTTTATAAAACAAATTCTATGTAATTATTTCATAACTTCACTTTATAACGTAAGATAAAGATGTTTTAATATTCTTATAACATAATTACCTTCCAGTTTTACAATCCAGTTTATTCATAAAGAAGGCGGGTTATTTCATTTATGGAGAGTCATGGCTTAGTAAGTGGAGAGAAGAAAGCCTGCTAAATTACCCCATTATTATCATAATTCCTCTAGCAAAGGTTTCTTTTTCCATTTTAACGTTCCGTTAAAATTATATTTTAACGTGTCAAAAGAATTAAGTAATACACTTTCTTTTTTTTTTTAAAAAAAAAAAATTCAATATGTTCTGCTTCTCTGTGTAAGACGAAAGTTCTTTTTTTTTTTTCACAACGTGCCTAATTTGAATACTGCCTCAGTTTAACTCAAGTATCTTTTTTTCTTTCTTTTAATGATTGGATAATTAATTTCTTTTTTTTTTTTTATTGAGACAGATAAAAAAAAGTAAAATAAGACGATATAACATTTTATTCAAATTCATCAATCTCAAAATTAAAAATATGATTTTTTTTTTAAACAAATCAAAATTTATTGCGTTCCCAATTAGACTGAATCACACTAGACGTTTTTAAATGGGGGGGGGGTCTTTTGAATATTTATATGAGGAACAGAATATCTGTTTCATTACCCCTCACCAAATTTTGGGATGAAATCGCCTGGAAATACGATTTCATTCCACATACTGTACACATTATTTCTCAGTACTGCCTGGTTTTAGATATGCTGATGAATGGGTAAGATGAGCTGAAAAAGTGAATACATGAACCATAGCCTCCAATGCCAGGATAAGTAGACGGCGGCCAAGCACAAACTACCAGTACACACCGCCTCATGACATCATGAGAAAATATCTCATTTTTAAGCACTACCTCTCTTGTACCTAGAAATATCATCCAACCAAGAATAGGAGCCAGAGAAAAAGAATCAATTTGGCACTCAGCCAACCCTGCTCAGCTTCGGTGAGTCTTAGGGGCTATCATTTGGCCTATCCATGAGACCAAGGCCTATCCATGAGACCTATATATACGCACTGCTGGACTACTCTTGGAGCACAACATCCAGGTCTGGATAGTGCCGAGCATATACTTCGGAGCATCATAACACAATGCATCCAAGCAGCTCTGCTCAATCATCCACCATCTCAACATAAACGATCGCTCTTCCGATGTACACCACACTCACAAACCCTTTTCCATCAGCTATCTCTATTTTATTCTGAATCATAACTGCAACCTGTTTTGGGAGACTGAGGATCATGATCAGTTCTCCTATAGTCCTCTTTTGTATTATGAGGTGACATACTTCTGGATCATCTCTTTGTTGGAAAATTCATCATGTTTAACATTACTGTGATGTCTTGCTTCTTCACTTCTGTATTTTCTTTGGAGATCATTGTTACTGTTTGATCTTCTAATTATACGCGTCCGATATGATCCATGAATACCATCTGTGAATTTTTTTCTGTTCCTCTTCCATGGTGGTACTTCATTTTTTATATAAAAGTTTCTTTTTAAATGGTTTTTCTGCCATAGTAATTATTTTTTTGGTATTTGTAAAGGTTTCTTGTTGCTTAATTTTTTTCACACTGATAAATCCTGAGTTTTCAGATTCCTTTTGGTGTCTTTCTCCTGCGTAAGCAACTATATTTTTAATAACTGTCTTTATATATTTTTTTTTTCTATACTCAATTTTTGATTTGAGTTTATTAAGCTTTTGTTTATAATTTTTATATATGGCTGAGGACTAACACACTTTTCTTTCCATTTTATGATTCCTTTCTCTATCTTTGTTACTATTTCATAGCATATATCAGACAATTTTTCTGAAACATTTTCTTCTATATTGGATAGTCCCTTTGTTATATTTTGATTATGTTCATTTTCACGTTTTTCATCTTCTTGAAGATCAGAAGATTTTAATTTTGCTTTGTTAGATTCATTTTCATCCATTTGAAACTCTTTTGCTGTGTTCGATACTATTTCATTTTCAGCTTCTGCATATACTTCTTTATTGTCAATTTTAGAGGTACATTCCACAATCAGAAGTTTTCCTGAAGGTAGACTGACAATTTCAAGATCACTCTTTGTAATTTCAATTTCTTCCTTTTTAACAATCTCAAATTTTGCTTCATCAGTATTTTGTTTTTCTATTCTTTGGTTTGCTTCTATTGCTTGCTTGTTATATTCTTCTCTTTGTTTATCCCATTTTTGGTTATATTCTTCTCTTTGTTTGATATCTTCTTCTCTTTGTTTAATATCTTCTTCTCTTTGTTTCTCCCATTTTTGGTTATATTCTTCTCTTTGTTTGATATCTTCTTCTCTTTGTTTATCCCATTTTTGGTTATATTCTTCTCTTTGTTTGATATCTTCTTCTCTTTGTTTATCCCGTTTTTGGTTATATTCTTCTCTTTGTTTGATATCTTCTTTTCTTTCTTTAATATCTTCTTCTCTTTGTTTATCTTCTTTTTCTATTCATTCTTTGATCATATCGAATAGCTGCTTTAACATGGCTTTCTTTTTTGTTTCCTGAGTTTCTACATTCGCCATTTTTCCTTTGTTTTCTGACTTAGTAAGCTTCTCTCTCCATCCACACCATGACTTTACTCCATCTTCTTTGAAATGCCTGTTTCATTCTTTATGCCATTCATTTTTGTTTTGTTTTTCTTTTAAACTTTTATTTTTTTAACCTTCCTGAACAAATTACATCACTACATCATATGCACTGTTCATATCACAGAATCGTGATCTGCTTATACCTATGAGTAGGCTAGCTAGATCGGACCTCACAATAGGGTGGCAAATTAACCGGTGTATGCCAGATAAGGCCTCACAGTAAGGTGACAATGTAATAGGTGCCTATGGTTAGGCTAGCTGGATAAAGCCCCACGTTGGGCGCCAAATGTAACCGGACCGCCATACAACCGTTTTATTACGTCAGTTGTAACAATTTTCTGATGAGCATGCTGCAGGAAGGAACTATCAATTGATATTCTTAATGCAGATGTTAATGGCCCCCTACAACAATATTTCCTGCTCATCAGAGGATGTAGTACATAGAGATTGGAAACATCTAAATATTTCTATGTTTGGTTTCCCAAAGAGTGCCATTAGAGTTCCATCTCACTACAACCTGACTGGCCTAGGTCAAGTTATGTCAGACGTAGCTCAGAGAACATGAGATTTTCATGAACCAGTGCTATAATTGATGAGTGATGCAATAAATAAACAAAACTGGACAACTGGATAACCAATTTAATTTTTAGTAACAAAAAAAATTTATTAAATAACAATTAATTTGCAATTTCAACAATAGTTCATTAATTCCTCTATGAGAAGAAGCTTGGAAATATTCCAATTCAATAATAGTTCATTTGAATTCATTTATGGGAAGAAGCTTGTGAATATTCTAATTCAACAATAGTTCATTAATTCCTCTATGAGAAGAAGCTTGGAAATATTCTAATTCAATAATAGTTCATTTTGAATTCATTTATGGGAAGAAGCTTGTGAATATTCTAATTTAACAATAGTTCATTAATTCCTTTATGAGAAGAAGCTTGGAAACATCCTACTTCAACAATAGTTCATTTTTGTCTTCCTTTATGAGAAGAAGCTTGGAAATATTCCAATTCAACAATAGTTTGTTTTTGTATTCCTTTATGAGAAGAAGCTTAGAAGCAGTCAAGCATTTATGGTTTATACAATAATTCATTTTGAATTCATTTAAGGTAAGAACCTTAGAAGCAGTCAAGCATTTATGGTTTTATACAGCATTTCATCATTTTATGAATTATTACCGATTGGTAGACATTTGAACTCAGCAATTCTTGGTTTGTAGAGCATTTATCATTTGATAATTGAGGCATTTATAATTTAGCCAAATATAGAAGTATATTCTTATACATAAACTCTGTTACATTACCCAGATAGAAGTAATATGCAATTAAAGCATTTCTAATTCATATAGTAAATACGTTCAAATATTTTTATAAATAAATTTGCGTGTAGCTATTTCATAACTTCACTTTATAACGTATGATAAAGACGTTTTAACATTTTATAAAACAAATTCTATGTAATTATTTCATAATGTCACTTTATAACGTATGATAAAGACGTTTTAATATTTTATAAAACACATTCTATGTAATTATTTCATAATGTCACTTTATAACGTATGATAAAAATGTTTTCATATTTTACAAAAAACAAATTCTATGTAATTATTTCATAACTTCATTTTATAACGCATGATAAACGTGTTCTAATATTTTACAAAACAAATTCTATGTAGTTATTTCATAACTTCATTTTATAACGTATGATAAAGATGTTTTAATATTTTATAAAACAAATTCTATGTAATTATTTCATAACTTCACTTTATAACGTAAGATAAAGATGTTTTAATATTTTTATAACATAATTACCTTCCAGTTTTACAATCCAGTTTATTCATAAAGAAGGCGGGTTATTTCATTTATGGAGAGTCATGGCATAGCGTGGAGAGAATAAAGCCACTAAATTACCCCATTATTATCATAATTCCTCTAGCAAAAGGTTTTTTTTTCCATTTTAACGTTCCGTTAAAATTATATTTTAACATGTCAAAAGAATTAAGTAATACACTTTCTTTTTTTTTTAAAAAAAAAATTCAATATGTTCTGCTTCTCTGTGTAAGACGAAAGTTCTTTTCTTCTTTTTAACGACGTGCCTAATTTGAATACTGCCTCAGCTTAACTCAAGTATCTTTTTTCTTTCTTTTTAATGATTGGATAATTAATTTCTTTTTTTTTTTTATTGAGACAGATAAAAAAAAAAAAAGTAAAATAAGACGATATAACATTTTATTCAAATTCATCAATCTCAAAATTAAAAATATGATTTTTTTTTTAAACAAATCAAAATTTATTGCGTTCCCAATTAGACTGAATCACGCTAGACGTTTTTAAATGGGGGGTCTTTTGAATATTTATATGAGGAACAGAATATCTGTTTCAATATATATATATTTAGCATTTATTATTATTTAAATAATACCTTTATTCTTATATAAGTTGCTTTCTGTGAAAAAAAAAAAATTTAATTATATATATATAATCGGACTAAAAATTTATATATATAATGAGCAAGCTTTATAACATATATTAATCCTTTGCTAGTAGACATTAATAATAGGATTCCTGGTGTCTATGTACCATGACTCAGAAGATCTATTAGATCAATATCCTACATGGATGATGTGCTGGTCATCTTACCATCCAGAAAATACTTGAATACACTATACCAAATAATAAACAACTTCACCTCAGCACTTCAGCTTCAAATCAATCCAAGCAAGTCATCTACATGGAAAAATTCTATCCGGAAAAAAAATCACATCTAGCTATCTTGCTGAGCCACAATGATTCCTGGGATTCTCCATCCATACAATGCAATATGCAATGTCCAAGGAGATTCAACAGTCAATTCTGCACTCTGCTAGTCAGACTATTAAAACGCCCTCCAAAGTATATCTGTCACTTCATGGAAAGGTTGCCTTACTCAATATGAAGGTAATGACAAAAATCTCCTATTATCTCCCAATTATAACAGCCTTGAAAACCTTTATTAACAAGATCAATTCATTATGTGCTAAGCTCTTCTGGAATGGGCGATTGGCTTCAATTAGCATTGCTAAGATGCAACAGCATTGAGCAAAATGGAATGTCACTTTATTCCATTCCAGCAATTAGCATTCAAAAAGCACATACACATATCTTTAATCTAATTCAGAAATATGGGCATATGCAGATTGCCGACATTGTTCCTCTTACAGACAGGCCTCCTCCTGCTACTAGTTGTTGGCTTGACATCCTGCAGTTTGATATTAATGTTCATTACAACATATCAAACAATGCATTCAAGTCCAAGCTGTCTCTGTGGGAAGCAAATCAGCTTATTAACCCACAAGTTAGCACTAGTAAGCCAATACTTAGAATAACCAATCAGAAGCTGATAAGCTTATTCAAATTCTGGGCTTTGGAGCCTAAATATTTGGAGTACTTAGTCAAAATAAATCTCCAGGCTATGCCAACTAGTTGGTTCCTAAATTACTGGAGACAGATTGGTTCCATTGATACACTCTGTCTAAATTGCCACCGGCAGGATGAGACCTTTGAGCATATAATCTGCTCATGCAATGGACTTGGCAAGATCAAATTGATCATTTACCAGAAGTGCAGAGTAGACTTTTACAAAATTTTGTCCATCAAAGACTGCATAGCTACTAGAGACATTCCTACTATTAGATTATCTACTTTTTTAACCTATTCCATGTGGCTGTCTAGGTGTAAAAGACTATTCACTGTACCACAGCCAGATATAGATATTTTCTTTCTACAAACGCTAAAGAAACTTAAGGATAAAGACAGAACTTTGTCGTCTAAATTTTTGTTTGAACTGACCTGGTTACCTTTTAGTTTCCCTAAATAGTCACAGCCTTACTAATAATTATATAAACACTATTCAATGTTTCGATATATTTTGGTTTTTTCATGCTGTTTCATGTTTTGTTCATTTTCTTTTCATGTTTTAATCAAT
Source organism: Epiperipatus broadwayi (assembly GCA_028023455.1). Classification (NCBI taxonomy): domain Eukaryota; kingdom Metazoa; phylum Onychophora; class Udeonychophora; order Euonychophora; family Peripatidae; genus Epiperipatus; species Epiperipatus broadwayi. The sequence continues at coordinate 7,728 of JAQFVV010009187.1, read as the reverse complement.
GATGCAGTGTGTGTATAATTCTCATGATACTAGATTATATTGGACATCTTAGTGAACTCATTTAGAGCAGACATGAGGAAAATATAGAGATGACCATTGTTTGTACCACAAATGTAATCTTGACTTATTAAATCAGCTCTAGCTCTGTGATAGACATTGGGTGTATACCCTGTTAAAAGTACTCTTGTATTATATCATAATACATCAAATGCAAGTGGGTTATACATACTGGTGTAGTAATACTTGTGTATTAATATAACTGATTTCAGGTCCACCTTTTTATAATGTATTGATTACCTATTTAGCAATACTTGTCATTTATTGACATTAAATGCACACCTTCTGTCAAATGTAATCATATTGTGTTTCCTAAGTTCCTACTCAATTTTGGGTTTTATACCCTTTTATTGTAATTCAATAATTTCATGCCTTTTTCCTTTTGTCACATATAACCTTGTATTTTTTTATCAATGTATCAAATGTAAACATGCATATACTCGGTTAATAAAGTTTTGGAATAATAACAAGCTTGCCCGAACATCCCTATCCCCAGACTGGTTTTTAGCTACTGGCTATCATCAATAAAGTGCTAGAATAAGCAGATATTCCATCTAAAAATACCAGCTCAAGCCAAGCATTTATATCATAATTAATAATTAAGTAAAAACTCTGAAAATATCAGACAGATATATGTCTTCAAATCCAGCTATCTAATTTAAATAGCCAAGTGGGATTGAAAAAAAGTTCAGAGACATCATATGTAATAGCTTTAGCAATATAACATTGCCTAAGCATCAAGAGCAAAACTATAATTGAAAGGAAATCACTGATGACAGCTAGTAGCTAAAAATGGTCTGGGGATAGGAATGTTGGAACAGTTTGTTAAGAGCTATTCATGCTCATTATATAACATTTGTAGTAAAAGCTTATTAAAAATTAAGTCAGGTGATAGATGCCTTGATTTCCTTGTAATTATAATTTTGCACTTGATGCTTTGGCAATGATATATTGCTAAAGCTATTAATATATGGTGTATCTCAACTTTGTTCAATCCCATATGGCTATTTAAGTTAGATATCTAGATTTGAAGATAAATAGATGTCTGAATTTCAGATTTTCTACTTAAATGTTAACTATTAGATAAGGACTGGGCTTGAATGGTATTTTTAGATTTAATATCCGAATATCGTAGCACCTCACTGATGACAGCCAGCAGCTAGTAACAAGTCTGAGGAAGGGATATTTGGAAAACTTGTTAAGAGCTATTCATGCTTATTATACAATATTTGTAGTACAAGCTTATTAAATTATGTTGTGTGATGTACTACTTGACTTTCTTGCAATATATATACCAAATGATAAGTGAAATGGAAATAGTGTGAAATTATGATTGTTTGCTAAAAAACCCAGAGGTAAATTGTTACTATGGAACAAAAGTGGCTACTCTTATAAAAATCAACTGTTGTTAAAAATCTGGCAGAAAAAAAAGCATCTGTACCAAAATATATAACATTCTGAAAAATATTAGTAATTATTTATTTAACAATAAACTTCCTCTGGCACAATTAAATATATAAAGAAAAAAAGCCTTCTTCATAGTCAAAAGTTTATGTTCTGTTAAAGATATTAGTAGAAAATATTGCTTTTCAAATTGTTATTAAAACAATTCACTATTATTTAAATCAGATATTTAGAAAAGTCTTATGAATAAATTGTTTTCATATTTATCAAACCAATATTTGATTGCACGAATTGCCTGTATTCAACCATTTTATTAAATGCTTTTAATAAAAATCATATGATTAGTAATTTAAAGTGATTAATCAAAATCTTTATGCTCTCAGTTCCAAATGCTTCAGATTGGCCCCTACATATAGCTTGGGTGAAAAAGATAGATTGATCTATTCTATCTTTTAAAAAGACTTTATCTTGTGTTTGGAAAGGAGAGCATTCAGTTTAAATAGTGTTCCATCTTTAAAGTGCATGTGCTGTGGGTTAAGCTCCATTATTATCTATAAATGCTTTTATATAAGTTATGATATCTGTTTGTATGCTTGTTTGTAAACTATAGGAGTCATTTTTATTATTTACGTTAAAATAAAATTTTAAAATTAATATTTAATACATTTAAATTCAATAGAATTTATTCAACTTTGGAACATAAAAAAGAAATACAGCCAAAACAATATGAGACTATTTTATTTTAAGTAGGTGACCTAGTTTCTAAGATCTGGACCATTGATTTGCAGGAAAGTGGGTTAAGCTCCATTATTATCTATAAATGCTTTTATATAAGTTATGATATCTGTTTGTATTCTTGTTTGTAAACTATAGGAGTCATTTTTATTATTTACGTTAAAAAATAACATTTTAAAATTAATATTTAATACATTTAAATTCAATAGAATTTATTCAACTTTGGAACATAAAAAGAAATACAGCCTAAACAATATGAGACTATTTTATTTTAAGTAGGTGACCTAGTTTCTAAGATCTGGACCATTGATTTGCAGGAAAAATTGAAATATTTTGATATCAGATTTACAATACAGTTTTAAAACTTTAATATTTTTTAAGCATGACTTACAAAGAGAATGGTATAGAGCAATTTGAAAGGGGGGAGTAATTTAAAGTTATGATAATAACATTTTAAAATCAGTATTTGTTGATTTTTTCACATTTTTCTAAAAATCACTACCAATGTGATAGGACATTATAATATTTTAGAAACAGGACCTAGTTTCTTATATGTGAACTCTGGGTGGAAAAATTTTTAATATTTTGATATCAAAATTTAAAATAGTTTTTGGAACTTCAATTTTTGAGTATTGCACATGATTTTCATGATTTAAATTGTAAGCTTTATTTAAGTTAGAATAAAATAAAATTTGTAATATAGTTTTGTTAGGCATTTAAAAAGTCAATAAAAAACATCAAATGTTTTTAAAAAAAGGATATCTTCATATTTTAAGTTAATTAACACTTTATTATATACATATTTAATTATTAACACATACTAAATATGATCTATACATAAGAAGTATACATATTAACTTAATACAGAAATATCTAGTGATATATATAATCTATAAGTGTCATATCAAAAAAATCATATATATATTAAGTGAAGTTCATTTACAATGTAGTTTTGGGAAGCATTTTTTTTTTTTTTTAAAAATAAAAATTTCTAATCGAAAGCCAAAATATCAAACTCTTTTTACTTCTAAAATATATTCTCATGTTTTTTATTTGCTTAATAATTTATTATACACATATATTATTATATACACATACTAAATATAACATATACATAAGTGATATATAGATATTAAATTATAATAATACAAATATCTAGTAATATATACATATAAACATTAAAGACATAAAGCTAAACTAGTCAATAAATAATCAAAATTATTACAAATTCACAACTCAACCAGTCTAGCGAGGAAAATAAACTCCAAAACACTACCAATGGTTTCATTGCTGTTAACTAAAAATATGCCATATTTAAACTAAACACCTTACAATTCCACTTACTTTACATACACCCTTAATATTAAAAAACTTTTAAATAAAATTAATTGCTTCAGATTCATAATTTTTTTAATAAAGATTTATTAATTTTTCTTTTATTCCCTTCTCTCAAAAGAAGACAACCTTAGCTTCATAAATTAATAGTGTGGACTATATCTTTTTCATGGATATATAAATCAAAGCCCAAGATATTTATTTCTAACTCTACTTTTATTTAAGCTCAAACTATTCTGACTTATGTAAATACACACAATTCAAATAGTAGACCTGTACTTAAAGGATGAGGCAGTAATTGTTTATTGCAGAACCTAATAAGTACATAATGACACTAATGTAACTAACATTAATCTAAAAAGGTATATAGGTCAGAATATTTTGCAAACCTAAATGAAAAAAAGTAAAGGTACATAAAAGTAAGTTAAAAATAAATATCTTAGTTCCCTGATTTATATATCTATGAAAAAGATACAAGCATACACTATTAATTTTGATAGTCTATCTTCTTTGATAGAAATGAAAATAAATAAATTAAAAAATATTTATTATTAAAATTATATTTTGAAGCAGTGCTTATTTAAAATTCCTTAATATTAAGGATGTATGAAAATGAGGTGGAATTGTTAACCAATATTTAGTTTAAATATGTTTTTTACTTCTTTACATTTGACAGTCTGCCTGTAACGGGTAAATCATAGGTAGTGTTTTTGATTTTCTTTTTATTTTTAGTCTATTTGAAGTTCTGAATTTGAGATATTTAATTATATATATATATATATATATATATATATATATATATATATATATATATATATATATATATATATATATATATATATATATATATTCAACTATAAGTGTCAAGTCATTTTAAAGTACAATATAATTTTACACTTTTTATTTACTGTGCCAATAGTAAAAAATTAAAAATAAATAAAGATAAAAAATTTTGTAGATTTAAATGTAGATTTTATGCACACACAAACTGTTTCTTCAATCACAATTGGGGTTTTAGGTTAATTTAAAATAAAAATTTGAGGTCAGAAATTAATTAAGTCATTTCAGATAATGCTTTTTAACTTCAAATTAAATCTAAAAACTAATGTGATTGAAGAAACAATATTTTTATTGTTTTAGTGCATGATAATTAAAAGCATTTAACAATAATGAAAAAATTCTATTTTCATGATTATTACAAAGTATCATTTACATCATGAAATAAATGACTATCTCCGAAATGCTAAAACAGACTGCAGCTATGATGGATCCTTGCAAAATAATAGTCGCATAAAGAAGAAAATCTAGTTACCAAAGTTCTTAGCTTTAAACTTTTGGTGATTAGAAAATGTGTTAATATTTATTAGTCCAATTATATATCATGTTATCATTAATAATTTAGTTTTTTATGTGTATCATTACTCCATGTCTCCTTGATAACAACATTAGAAAAAAATGACTTTGAGACTGACTTGCTTGTGAAGATTATGTTTGTGGATCTTCAATAAACAATTTAATAGACATTGAATAGTTTGTATGTTTGTTAATCTTTATAATTGCTTATCAAGCTGTGATTTTTTTTGCTATTCTTACTAATGCATCTTAATCTATCTCGGTGAACATTAAAAATAATGCTGTAATAGTTTATTGTTGAGAAATCTATGATGTATGCATACTATTAATTTTCAATTGTCTGGTTTTTCTTTTTAATCTTTTTCTAATATAGTTATCAGTCTTAGGAGTGTGTCAATATTAGAGCATGAAACTATTCTGTAATTCTGAATGCACTAACTAATGATATGCTAAAAAAATAACCTTGTTAACTTTCCTCCTCAAATAGATTATGAATTAATTTTAGATTTTTTCAGTTTTCTTTTTTAACTATTATTAGAATGATTCTACAAAAATAAAAAAATATTACACTATTACAAATTTCTATTTTTGTGATATATGATGTTAAATTATACTGCTAAATATTATTTTGTTTACGTTTTGCACACACATACATATATATTATACATTAATAATTTTAATATATTAAATTGTTAAAATGCAAGAGCATTTACAGTTTACTCTTTTTAATGATTACTGTTTATAAACATCTGACAGTAATTTTTCTAATATAAAAATATAAGATATTTCCATATATATATATATATATATATATATATAACCAGTTAACCTAAACTAACACTTTTAATGAGAATGAAAATAAAATATAAAAATAGAAAGCAAAGGTAATAATAATCAAAGCTATTTAATTTAGCACCTTTAATATAGTAAGTACTGTGCTTTTAATCAATATAGATAAATAATGATTTTGTAAATATCAAACCAAGAACTTTTGTCTTAGCCATAAATGATAAAAATAGTTATTGAGAGTAGTAAAGTTGCATTGTGATGTTGAATAAATGTCAAAATGTACATATTGAAGTAATATATTTATTTATTTAATTACAAAAATATATATGAATAAAATAAATAAATTACTCTAGTTGATATTTTAATATATATATATATATATATATATATATATATATATATATATATATATATATATATATATATATATATATATATAAATATTAACCAATAAAATGTACTGCTATTATTTTTATTTACTATAATTATTTATTTATTGGATAAAAAAATGTTAGTAATAATGCAATATATAAAAATTCTAAAAACATGACAAAATATGACTTACTAGTGGTAAACTAAATCAAACTGTTTTTTTTTTTTAAATTTTATATATATATTTATATATAAACATTACAAGCATAATATATATATATATATATATATATATATATATATATATATATATATATATATATATATTCTGAACAAAAGGAGGAAAGAGAAATAACTTTGTTATTCTTTTCATCACCTAAACTTTAAAAAAACTGCAGTAATAAAAATTCAACCTATTCGTCTCATCATAGATATATTATTTATTCAGCTTCAGATGCAATGCAAGATATCAGAAGATCGTAATCAATGCATCAGTTACTTATATTAGAAATAAATTTACTTTAAGTATCACTTGCAAATAAAAAGGGGCTCAAAGAAAAGATGGATCAAAGGAAGTTAAATTTAAAAAAAGGCACTGTAATTAATAATGCAGTAGTATAGGAGCAGTGATAATATATCATTTTTGTTCATTATGAAATATAATTTTAGATTAATAACTTTTGTAAAAGTTGCATTCCATTATGATTTAAACGTTAGCAAAAAATTACTAATCTTAAGAGGTATACTTAAAAGCCATGAATTAAAATAAATGTGGAATGATAAAGCTTGATATAAACAATTAAGCATAAACATAAATTTATTTTAATTTACTATATATATATAAATTGTATTTAATAAAATAAATAAGAATAAATTTAAGAATATTAATATCTATAGATAGCAATAAGTACATATACTAAAATGGAATAATAAAATAAAATAGTATTTCGGAGTAAAATATATAATATTTAATAAAATTTGGCTAACATGTATACTTGTGTGAGTAAAAGGGGTTAGCACCTATCACTACTTTATTAAATAATTATTAAAGAATGCATAGTAAATGTTATATTAAAGGTGGAGACCTAAACATTTTATGAATAAGTTAAGTGTGTATTATTCTTTATATTATATAAGTTTAGAAAACATATAATTTATACCTATAATCTTAAAACATACTAGTTACAATATATTACAAATGAATATATTGCTATTTATTTGAAATATTAAGTAGATAACAATTACTAAGAAGCATTGTATGGTATGACATTACAATTATTTTAAGAATATTTGGAAGATAGCCAATTTAGAAATATCTAATATTTCTATTGAAATTCAAAACACTTCACAAATATATTTCATATATTAAATATTTATAATGAATAATTGGAAAATGCAGTTGAAATAATATGTGCTGTTGTGTCATAAATAATAAAAGTGATTGTCTTACAAATATGGATGAATTTGATCAGTTAGATATAAATTTTATTTATGATTCATATAAAATAATTTTAAGATAATTATTTATTTTATTTGTTTTTTGTTAAAAATATAGAATATTTCCAAGATAAAAAAATATTTAATATAATTTTGGAGATAGATTGAAGAAAATTTTGAGGATGTTATCTACTTTAGTTATATATATATCTTAAAGAAAATTGATTTTTGGAAGTGAATAATGGG
>JAQFVV010009186.1:0-15998 GCA_028023455.1 Epiperipatus broadwayi | reverse complement strand
AAGTTACGCATTGCTACTAATTGTCACAATATTCACTTGGGACAATATTTAAGTAATTTACGCTATGCGTACCTAGCATGATTTAAGTGAAACAATAAATACAGATAATACAGATGGCTCATATCACACTATAGCATGTTCGGACAAGTTCTGATTATATATGATAAGTAATTGAATGCCCGAGTCAAACAAAATATATAAAATATACACGCAAATAGATAATATAGAGTTTGAAAAATATTATATATCAAAAATATAAAGGTTTTGAGTGATTACATACGAAACAAAATGCTAAAATTAACCTACAGGGATGTGGGTGTTTAAATAATTAAGATCTAGAGGGATGCGGGTGTTTAAATATTCGAGGCTCCACGTTTGGGCACGCCATGGACCTGTAAAAAAAAATTTACTAGGTAACAGTCAGAATCGTCTATCTTGCTAACACACTGTAGAATTCAAACCCCAGACACGAAACTGAACATCTAGGAAAGGTTGCCTTCTAGATATACTAAGTTCGAATCTAAAGTCCAAATTTCACAGTGCCATCTATGTGATAACGCATCTGATGCCACTACTAGTATAACCTTTGACCGGTGCCTGGTGGTCAGGGAGAAACAAAAGACTCTATACTAAAGAAGCTTGGGTGGCTAATTAACATCTATGGATTTACAAAAGAAATGCAGAATATATATATATATAGACCGAGACAGTGATAGGAATCAAGTAAAATAAGAGATCAAATTTAGTTTTAAATAATTTCACACAATTTATTTATATAAATATATATATATATAACACCACTGTATGCTTATATGAGACAGGGATACGTATTAAATAATTGTTGGCATTATATTTCAATAAATGACAAAAGGTCTTAAAACAAAGTGATATATTCTATTCCTCAAGCTAATAGCATTACGATAATGTGCTTGACAAGATAGGAACATGTGTGAGATGCTTTGAGTAATTATACAAGTTTAAGATAATATTTGAAATTAAATCTAAAATATTTATTGATTTTGAGAATAGTATGGACTAAAGCTTACTAAGCAAAAAAATGGGAATATGATCAAAACATTTATTTGATAATAATATTAATAGAGTTGCATTGGGAGGTCAGTATTGCTGATAATGAATTTATTAAAGTTGGAGGGTGTGACACGTTTAAGTCATGGATGCTTTGTAAAATAATTATAAAGTAAAACAATATTGGAGATCCGGAATAATTATGGAGGGCATCTCGCCGCTAACGTGTAGAAATTCCCAGGGGTGTCATTTAGGACACCCTCTGCCTGGACTGCAAGCATGGAGAGAACGGCCTTAGCTGTGTAAAGAATCCTTGGAAAAATAAAACAAAGCGGTCTCAACAACCAATTCATGTACCAGAAATAAGAGACTAGAGTATATAAAACATACTGAATAGGTTTTACTTGGATTAAGAGAAATGCCCAATCAAATTCCCTGAAATTCATTTAAAAGGGTCCGCACATTCTCGACGTCAATGATGAACTTTATAATTAAAGGAGAACACGGTAATTAAAATAGGAAAATGCATGCTTGCGGGTTTGAAAAGTAAGTATAGATTTATATATGCAATCATGCATTATGGGCACATTTAATCATTGACCTCGCACATACTCTCATATTAGATTAAAATCAATAACATGTAGATTTTAAACTATGTTATTATTATATATTAAAGAATAGAATCACCCTCGAACGAGTGATTTGCAAGATAATAAAATTGGAAAATTATAAATTTACAATATGCCTTAATAGTGGCGTCTTACTTTCAATAAAGGGAATTGTTCACTCGGTCGAAGACGATTCTGACACATTATCATAATAAAATAAAAGAAAGCTTTATAAATAGAAAATATTAACCCAAGGATAGAGAGCAAAATGTTGAGTATATTTAAACACATTAAAGAAATACATAATAAAGTTATGTAAAATATAAGAAAAACAATTTTAAATAGCTATAGCATGTTAGTTATCACAAGAGCTCTTGGGTTAATTTAGGGTTACCTCTGGAGAAGCATTTTCAGTTAGATGTTTGGCAGGTTTTATAATTCAGCAGCAAAATCTGGAAATGTTCATATTTTTGGCAGCAGCAGCAGTTCCGGGGTTTCTCATGTGATAGCTTTCGATGGTATGGAGCAGCGGCTGGCTATTCCGAGTGGGACATAGCCATCTTAATGCCTCTACTCTGTCATGTCAAGGTTAGCAAATTATTAGAATAGAACTTAGAATGATTTCTCTTAGAAACATCAGAAGAATAAAAACTGGAGAACAAAAGAAAACCCTTCTTTTTATAGTAGACATTAACAATAGAACTGCCCTGGAGCATTACAAAAATATATCGGACTTATCAGCTGTAATTAAATCTATCCGAATGTCTAAAGGAAATCAACATTAATTAATTTCTTTTGTTAATTTCCCTGTCGACATTCGGATTACAAACTAGATTTAATTAAAATTACTTTTACTAATTAAAGAAAACCTTAAGTGGACATCTGCTGTTTTTAGATAAACTTATACAAAATTTACTAATTAAACTATTGTCCCTCATTTATTTTAACAGAACTATTTGGAATAACTTTTATTAAATTAAAGAAAATGATTTTACTTTTTAAATTGCAATATTTGAATCTATTTACTAAACAAATATTTACTAAATGAATTTTATTTTAAATCATAATATATTACGACGGTAATATATTTGTAAATAGATTCAAACAAAATAACTTTAACAATTTATAATTTTGATATGTTTTAAAATGGATATCATAGTATGTGCGCAATTACGACTTATATAACTTACTTTTTAATAAATGTAAATTATGTGAACAAATACATAATTCATAATATTTTATTTTATTTGGGAATAAGTTATATATATAATATAAGCATTGTGCTCGTGGTTTAAAATTAGGCGGGATTTTCGGTACATAATTGTATTGCAGACACCCTATGATAGATTGGGGTTCAAACTAAGGTATGAGGGTAGGAAGTAGGTGAGAAAAGGTGAAACAAAGATCTGCAAAGCAGATGTTACTGTTTCAATATATGTTTAGATGACTTTTAATTTTTAAAAACAAATTTTTACTTGCGACTTTTTATTTTAATTTCTAATTTTATTTATTATAATAATGTAACAGCATGTGTGCCTGTTACAATATATATATATGCTTGTAATGCTAGTGAGTTATATATTTAAAACCATGCATATATATATATATATTGGTGTTATATATTTTATAATTTAAAAATATAGGATCAAATTTATTAAGAAAAAAAAATGAAAGAGTTTGAAGAAAAAAAAGAAAATTTGCTAAAATAAAATTAAAATAAAGGACCACATTTTTCTTTTAGAATAAAGCTGTTTATTAAGAGTAGAGTTGAAAAATAAAATCTTGTTGAAAATTCAAAAATGGAAAAAAACATGTAAAACCTACTCTCTCTCTTTTCCTTTTACAAATTAAAATAAATTAAAAGAATAAATGTCTAAAAATAAGTAAATGTAAAAAGTCAGAATAAAAGTAAATTAGTAAAAGAAAACTTTTGGAATGCAATTAAGTTTGAAAGATTCATTGCTGATAAAAATTTAAAACTGGTAATTGAATTAATTAAAAAAATCATGTAAATTATCTCATTTCCATAAAATCTATAAGATAATAGATTAATTTAAAACAAGATTAGTTTAAAGAAAAATGTAATATTAATTAAAGATTTAAGTTATAAAAAAATTAAAACTATGATAAGAAAATAAACAATGGAAGAGTTAGATATAAAAGTGTGACCTAGTTATTGTTATGTTCATTCTGAGATTCATTCAGAGATATTTAGATAGAGAGTCAGTCTTTGCTAGTTTTGAATTCACCAGTTCATCAATCCATTTATCATTGAGATCATAGTTAATGTGACTTTCAGTGAGCTAGGGATTACTGCTGTGGACAATATTAATGCAGAAGCTGAAAAATTAGCAACATGTATTGCTAAAAACCATAGGAGTGTTTGACTGGCTTCATGCCCTGAGTCTTCAATTCCATCAACTGTTCTCACTTGGAACCAATGCTTAAACCATAAAAGAGACACTGACACATATTCTATCCCCCATTGTTGATCCAAAGACTGGACAGGAAAGCATGAAGCCATCGATGGATACCAAAAAGGCCAAATAACATGTTGGAAAATCTGAACCAATGAAAACCAAACCAACGGGAATGTGTCATCTTAATATCATGAAAAATCTAGGTAAATATATTTTCAATAATAACTGTCTAGATACTTAATTTCAAAATGAAATGAACTCGAAGAAGGACAATCATAAAATTTGGCTTTTAATATACTTGAATATATGTTTTTGTGTAATATTTTATATTATTATATTATATTAAATATGTGTGTGCATGAATAAATAATAAATGTTTGTTTAAAATATTGCTTGTTCTATATTCTCTCTCCTTTAACTGTGTCACCAGTCATTTGAAGAATAAACATCATTTGTATGTGTTAAATTTTGCCAGGAATTAGAATTATAATCTCTCAAGTTTTACCTCAATGGAAGAATATTTACTACTCAATAATTGCATTTAAATTTAAAATTATCAATAATAAAATCTTTACATTAAAATAGATTTGTCATTTTTTAAGTTTTATGCAGCACAGTGTATTGTTTTATATTATTTAGTCCTATTTAACACACACACAAACACACACACATATATATATATATATGTGTGTGTGTGTTATACTTAAATTTATATATATTAAATATAATCATTCAAACATCAGCCTTTGACGCTAATTGTGCATATGCTTTGCGAGTGTTAATAATAAATGAATACTTTCTCACCAATACAAGATATAATATTTATGCAGTAATTCCTTTTATTCCTGCATACATACTATATCTTGTATTGGTGAGAAAGTATTCATTTATTATTCCTGCATACATACTATATCTTGTATGGGTGAGAAAGTATTCATTTATTATTAACACTCGCAAAGCGTATGCACAATTAGCATGAAAGGCTGATATTTGAATGTAATACAATTGTTTACATATGCTATATAAAATAAATGCTTATTTATATATTAAATATAGTAATATTCATATAATTTAAATTATTCTATTAAAAGTACTTTCAACTATATTTCTTTTAGCCTTTGTCAACTATATAACATTGAATCATCAATCATCAAACATTAAAATTACAAAATTGTGCGGGAACTGAATGGAATTACAAGAGTTATGAAATGATGTCTCGCTTTGATAATTCAATGTTATATAGTTGACAAAGACTAAAAGGAATATAGTCAAAAGTACTACTAATAGAATAAGTTAAATTATATAAGTATTACTGCTTTTAATATATATATAAATTTAAATATTATATATATTTTGGAAATAATACAGACATCAAACTTTATATATATATATATATATATATATATATATATATATATATATATATATATATATATATATATATATATATATATATATATATATAAACCATTAGAAATCCAAACAATATTTTTCACTGCTGTCAAGGCAACCTTCTGACCTTTTAATAGCAAAAATGTAAATCCACTCTTACTAATGGTCCATTGATTATATATGGACACTTAAAGATTGCAACTTGACCACATGTTTAAAGAGATTTATTTAAACTTCATTGTATCAATATTTCATTCTCTATGATCAAGCTGCAATCTTTAAGTGTCCATATATATTCAATGGACAATTACTAAGAGTGGATTTCCATTTTTGCTATTAAAAGGTGGAAAAGTTACCTTGACTGCAGTGAGAAATATTGATTACTATCTTTATTGTGAATGTTTAGGTGGTTACTGGTTGGTTTCTAATGGTTACATAATTATCCCAAGTAGCTTCAAGCATTATTTCACTTATATTCAATATTTAACTACCTTCTTAAATACTATACATTAAACCAAATCTATTAATTCTAAACTGGTAATACTATATAAATAAATTACCCTTCAACAATATTTAAATCATAGCAGCCAGTACATTTGAACATAACCAATTTTTATTAACATTGACACCACACCAAAATATTGACTGTTAGCTTCTCTATATTGATGATTCTTTATAAGTTACACTGATATGCTGCAAGATAGCACCATAACTTTCTAAAAATAGAGTTTTCAAGTAATGAAATAATTGTATTAGTAAAGTTATTTAGTAATTTTGTGTGATGTCAACCTTTGTAATAATTTTCTACAAATAAAATTATTGAGTGGCATGACATAAACTCATTTGATGAGACATTTGTTTATATTGTAATGTTTTGCTATTAAGTTCAATCTAAAGGCTGGTGATGAGCCAACTGAAGAGTTTTATCAGTTTCTTAGCCTATTGCTGATAATGTTATCCAAGCAAAAGTAACATTTCCTGCTCATAAATATTGACTCATGCATGCATATCTACCATAAGCATATTCATAAAACTACATATAAAATGAAAATTGTTAACAGATCTGAGTTTTCTAGGCATTTTCACTTCACATGATCATTACTTTGGAATTGGTATCTTTAACCAAGATACCACTTCATGATTTCTTTGAGGAATGACTAGGTTCAAACATTTACCTTGGTTTTGCCTAATTTCATTATTTAATTTTTGATTCCTTATTGAATTGAGGAAATGTAAGAATGAGAATTAAATGCTAAACTTTCAAAATTAACAATATTTTATTTCAGACAATATAAATAAATAAATGTATTAACATTTTCCCATTACATAATGAACTCTATTAAAATGTGTAGATACAATTAAAGATATTTAAGGATAGTTTTTAATAATTTTCATTTATTACTTAAGTATCTTTCACCCCCGGTTACCTCTCTGATGTTTAATTGCAATCATAAAAATTATTAATAATTAAATAAATTTTATCAAAACAATAAAAAATGAAAAACAAAAAATATATAAAAGTATATATGATTAGATTTAAATCAATACATTATACCAGTAAATACATTAATCACTTTAACTGGTATGATTCCAGGTGCCATATTGAATTTTAAAAAAAACTGACCTAACATACAATTTTCACAATAACTTCAGTTTTAATAATCTTAGAGCAAAAACCTTTACATTGATTAAAAACTAGAAAAACTAAGGAAAACAATAAGTCTAAGACAAACAGTGATAACCATTTAAAAAAATAAAAAAATAAATTTCATCATTTGACATAATTATTACTTTACTGTTTACTTCATAATTTTTAATATATCATTAACTAAGTTTAAATTACATCTTCATTGATAATTGCTTTATATTCATCACAAAATTATCTTTCAAACCATATATAATATTTTTTTACCTGAGATAATATGTAGCTTCAGAATCTCCAATACAAGTCACATATGAATTCTTCATTTTTATCTTGTGCCCCAAAAGTTACCAAATCTCAAAGGTGCTTATAAGAAAAAGGTTCATTTTAATAAATGGTAGAAAACAAATCATTTCCAGAAGATGAATATGCATTTTTCATCAAATCAATTGAATTCTTGTCTATCTAAAACCAGAAATTGTAGGCTACTGTCTGTATGACTGATAAAATGAGTTTCATATCTTCATTTTATATTTTTTGGTGTACATCAGTGATGTTTAAATTTTTATGCACACCAATGATGCTATCTTATTATATTTATTGTACTACATAGATATAATTTATTTGCATATAGCTCATTTGCTAACTATAGACTTGAAAATAATGTGATGCAAAATGTAGCAAAACTACTGACTCCACAGCATGAATATCAAGGCATAGGTTATAATCATAATTTGATTATTTCCCTGCATACAATTCCATGTGGTATATGCAAAACCATTGTGGCTACCACTACACACACACACACCATTTGAAATCTTTCTTTATTTGTTTTAAGTGTATTTATTTTCACATGGTACTATGGCCAGTAAATTTTGTGATTCCTGTATCAACTGCAATCTGCAACCTTTCTGTATATTTGATTATAAGTCATTAAAATTTACATTCCACTACTCTATATATGTAAATCATTACTTGTTATACAAACATGCAAGAAAAAACACAAACACACCAATACAAATATAAACATAGTAATAAACTATTAAACCTTTTGAAAATTATTATGTCTTGAAAATAAGGTTGCATCAAACTTGGATCAGAGAGACAAAATTACACTGCACAAAAACAATTTTTATTATATTTGAATACAAATGTATATACTGTATAATAAAGAGCATAAATGATTTTATATAATTTATATACTACACACACACACACACCAATACAAATACAAATTAATAAATTATACCATTTATCAAAATAATGAAAAAAAATTAATATAATGAAATATTGTAATACATTAATGATCAGCCTTTTCAAGCTATAGTGCATGCACTTTTTACGAGTGTTAATAATAAATAAATACTTTCATTACCAAAACGAGATATAGTATTTATGAAAGAACAAAATGAATCCACTTGTTCTTTCCAACACAAATGCTTATATATGGGCAAATCTTAAATACTGGAAATGAAAGCGTGAGGATAAACCACTCACTTTAAATTACTGTTTACGATATCTGAATGAATGACATTGTTAACAGTAATTTAAAGTGAGTGGTTTATCCTCACACTTTCATTTCCAGTATTTAAGATTTGCCCATATATAAGCATTTGGGTTGGAAAGAACAAGTTGATTCATTTTGTTCTTTCATAAATACTATATCTCATGTTGGGAATAAAAGTATTCATTTATTATTAACACTCATAAAAAGCGCATGTACTATAGCTTGGAAAGGCTGATCTTTAATGTATTACAATTATAAACATAGTGCTATATAAAAATAAATGCTTATAATGAAATATTGAAATTGCATACTTATGATATTCCATGATTATGTTTACATCCCATTGTAGGACTTGAATGTGAATATCAGCATATTTTTATTTCACTTGAGTTAGGTAATGAGGCTGATAAAAATTTGCTGCCTTTATTGCTCTCATGTAAACTAGAAAGTTGACCAAAGTAGAAAAAAATTAAATGTGCCTATTAACAAAAAAAATAATAAAAATTCAAATTTTATCTGATTTCAAATTGTGATATATCATTTTAAAAATGGAATTAAGCAGCAACAAATGCTGGGATTTATGTTGATGCCATACTTATAGTTTTCACATAATTTAAAAAAGAAAACAAAATTTCAATCCTTCAGCTACAATGCATAAAAAACAATGTACAAAAAATCAATCAGTGAAAGTAAATAAGATTAAAATATAATAATTCAATTTACAGATAGCATTAATTAAATATTATTCATCATTTTCTGCATTAAGGTTTTATCACATGTGATAAAGATATCAAAATAGTTTATTGCATTTTGTTGTGTAAGTATGCATTTACATCCATTTTTATTTATAAATTTCCAATATTTGAGGTATTTGTTGGCAATCCTAGGAAAATTATATATCAGTTGATCCACTTTAACAGCTTGATTCTTAGTAGTGTGATGGGAGCTAACAGCAGCTGATTGGATAAATTTTTGTCTTATTTTTTAAATTATGCAAAAACTATAAGCATGACATCAACAGAATTTCTGGCACTCATTGTTGCTTGAAAATCTCTTTGAAATGGCATCTCTTGAGTTGAAATTAGTTAAAATTTGAATTTTTTATTAATTTTTTTTGTCAATAGGTACATTTATTTTTTTCTATTTTGGTCAATTTTTTAGTTTACATGGGATGATAAAGACAAAAAAATTATATCGACCTCATTATGTAACTAAAGTGGATTAAAAATTTGCTGATCATTCACATTCAAGGCCCTCAATGGGATGTGAATTTAATGGCAAAAGTATACAATTGTAATTTTTTAATATTTTAAATTTTTTAAAAATTATTTGATAAATTATTTTAATTATTTGATAAATGGTATAATTTATTAATTTGTGTTTGTATTGACGTGTGTGTAGTATATAAATTATATTGTAATAAATCTATTATGCTCTTTATTATATGGTATATAAATTTGTATTCAAATATAATAAAAGTGGTTTATGAACAATGTAATTTTGCATCTCTGATTTAAGTTGGAGGCAACCTTATTTTACAGACATAATGATTCTCAAAAGATTTAATAACTTATTACTATGTTTATATTTGTATTAAGTGTGTTTGTGTTTGCTCTTGTGTCATGTTTGTATAACAAGTAATGATTTACATATATAGAGCAGTGCAATGTAAATTTTAAAAACTGATAATCAAATGTTCAGAAAAGTTGCAGATTGCAGTTGATAAAGCAACCACAAAATTTACTGGGCATAGAACCATGTGAAAATATAAACACTTAAAACCAATAAAGAGAGATGTCAAATAGTGTGTGTGTTGTTGTAACCCCAGTAGTTATGCATATACCACATGGAATTGTATGCTGATAAAAAAATCAAATTCTGATTCTTGCTTATGCCTTGATACTCATGCTTTGAAGTCAGTAGTTTTGCCACATCTTGCATCACATTATTTTCAAGTCTATAGCTAACAAAAGAGCTATATGCAAATAAATTATATCTATGTGTGACAATAAATATAACAAGATAGCATCACTGATGTGCATAAAGAATATAAACATCACTGATGTACACAAAAAATATAAAATGAAGAGATGAAACTTATTTTATCAGTGATATAGACAACAGCCTACAATTTCTAGTTTTAGATAAAGAAGAAACCAATTGATATGATGACAAATGATATTCATCTTCTGGAAATGATTTGTTTTGTATATTTTATTAGGATGAATCTTTTTCTTATAGACACTTTGAGATTTGTCAACTTTTAGGGTACATGATAAAAATGAAGAAATATTATGTGAATACTTTTGGAGATTCTAAAGCTATAGATTATCTCAGGTAAGAATTATTATATATGGTTTAAAGATAATTTTGAGAGAAATACAAAGAAATTATCAATCACAATGTAGTTTAAACATGCTTAATGATAAATTAGAAAGTATGAACAAACAATAAACTAATAATTATGTTGGATATTGAAATTTTTTTACTTATTTTTTAAATGGTTATCATTATTTATCTTAGCCCTATTATTTTCCTTATATTTTCTAGTTTCTATCAATGTAATGTTTTTTTTCTCTAACATTATTAAAACTGAAGTTACTGTGAAAATTGTATCTCAGGTCAGTTTTTTTTTTTTAAATTCAATATGGCGCTAGAAAACATACCAATTAAGTCTCATTAAGTATTGCAGATTGGTTATTAATATTTTTTCTTTCCAATCAGTGTATATACAAGACAAAAATAAATTTTAACATTTATCTTCATTTTGAAAATAAAAAAAACTCAAAATAGAAAAGAATATTATTTTCTAAAGCAAAACAGAACAAAATATATATAAAAAAACATGTCTACGTAAAACATTATACACAATTTAAATTACTCTGAGAAAAATAATGTATTATTTATTAATTGTTTTGATTGTAACAATAATTAATTTCCTGCTTGTATGCTGCAATTATCACATATTACAAAGAAAACTAATATTTATCGACTTTATCACTTTATATATTATCAATAATTATAAAAATTGAAATCAAATTAGAAAAAAAAATACTTACATATTTAATTATACAATGTTGCTTGGTTTTGTTTAATTTTTGTTGAAAATGCTACAAATAATTTCAAAACCTGTACAATAGAATATATTGTTGCAAGGAAATCCATATAATTTAATTACATACCATATGCTTTTTTTAAATAAAATGTTATATGAATTAAAGAAGTATTGGAAAAATTAATAAATGTTCTAGGGTAAAAGTAATATAAACGTGAATGTAAGTGTGAATATAAAATGAAATGAAAATGAATTCCTGCCTTTGAACATAACATGAATATAAGAGAAACGAATAAATAAAGTTATATAAAAAAGGGAAGATTAAATTCTCTGTATTATATATTATTACAACTTTTTAGAGATATTCCTAAAATAAATATTTTTTACGGAAGCTTAGCGACCTATAGATTATTTATTTTTTCAAAACGAATCCCTTTTATTATATCATATATCTAATATAAAAAAGGAGTAAAAGAATGAAAGGCAAATGAAAATGAATATTTTTATTTATTAATTTATTTTTCTACTGACAATTATTATTACTGTTGTCTGAGAATTCCATGGAAAGCAATATATATATATGTGTGTGTGTGTGTGATTAATTTTAGATCTAAACTCTTTGTTAAAACACAAATAAACAGAATTATCTTAGTTAAATAAGACAAACTAAGTCAGCAGGAAATTGTATAATGTTTAAAAGTTTGATGATGGAAAAAGAGAAAGAAGAGGACAACCATTTATGAAATGAAAAAATTGTAATCATCAGAATAATTTATGATCTCTATAAAAAAGAACTAAATTGATATTTTTTAGCTCAGCTGGGATTTATGCAGATATTAATTAGCAATTCTTTAATACATATATATTACTCCTAATATTCTCAAGAATAAAACATGAAATCATAGTATTATTTCCTGCAAATTCCTTGTAATAGAATTATATAATTACTAACATAGCTGATGTTTCAGTACAATAACAAGTATTTTCCTCAGCACTTTTTTTTTTCAAATCAAAAAAATGTGTGTAATAAGATTTAAAATTGTTATTATGATATTTTGTTATTTTCTACTCATACTCACCATTCTATTGGTTAAGAAGTTTTAAAAAATATTTTATCTTCCAATAGCTTTTTCCAAATATTGTTTAATTTTCTTTAAACCACACTTATTATTTATGCTTTTAGGCCTTTTAAAAATCTATATCAATTTCCTTAGCAGTCTCTGGTCATATTAGTCATTTTTGGCCAAAATATGTTGTTTATTAAAATTGATGTCATTGTTATTTAATTTTATGTGTGAATAAATGGCTGATAAATGGATATTTCTGAAATTGCCAACATATGTTTTTCTTTTTCTACATTAATTCTACAATTGGTATGTCAAATATATGATTGTGAACAAACACTACTTGAAATTTCATATACACCATGGCAATCCAAGTGAATATTATCTTTAGGGTATTTTTTTTAAATGTAGTATAAACTATATGGATATTATTTTTCCTTAAAACATGACCAATTTTATCAGTTATTCCCTTTATATATGGCAGAACTTTCTTAATTTCTGAAATATCAAAATCATTTTTCTTATTAAAAAATAATACAGTGAATTCATATATATATATATATACTGTTTGATACCATTTAATTTTAAGATGCTACTATTTACTGTCCTAGCAGAATAAATTATAAATGAGGATGAAACTGGATTTGATTTTTCTCCTAAAATGATAAATCCTTCAAAGAATCCAAAAATCTTATATTACTATCTCAATATTCTTTACCGGTTATAAGAAATTTATAGTAAAATATTTTTATTGATTTAAATTATATCGTGTGTTATATTAAAAACAAGCCCAAATAAGTAAACTAAATCAGCCGTGCTTTTCGATGCCATTTGCTAATTATTTTTAAATTTAATTTTAGTATTATTATCATTTTCCTTACAATATTTATTCATACACACAAGATCACGCACAACACTTAATCTTTAGTAACTTCCAGTAGTTTTTATGGATCTTAAAATATTATATTTTACACATTAAAATACAAGGTAGAATAATAACTTTTAAATTCTGTCAATCACTTGTCAATAAATCAGAAATCAGATAAACAGCTGATATTTGATATAAGAAACATTTTGTATTTATATTTAGTTTCTATAAAAAACATGCACACACATATATTTATATATTCACGCAATTGTGTTTCATATTTTTATTAATTTTATTTTCAATATATTTAATATTACCACAAACGATTTAAAATAATAGCCAATAATTAATTACAAACAAATATTACTAAATAAACTTATATTTTCCGACCTCAAATGACATTTTCATTCTAAAAACTGTCTACTTGAACATTTTTTTATATATACACACACCTATATAAACGAACCGTCACCATAATTTGGAAATTGAATCTAAGTAAAATTTGAAAACCTTTTAGATATGTCAGAGTTTTCAAACTAACTTAAAATTTTTCATTGCAAACTTTTTTGAAATTCTTATTATTGATCACTAAATGTGTAAATTAAAGAGTAAATTAAAATCATTAAAATTCTTACCAACAGAAAATTGTTTATCCTTCTAAGAAATAACATTTCTTTCACAATTCCATTTTGAAAAACTTTACAAAGTTGTTTAATTTGAATTAGGCTTTAACAGCCACATTACATATTATGCACATATAAAATATCAGTTAAAAATTGACATATTTGGGGTGTCCCGTTCACTTTGACAGTATCATGACTTCTATAAATATTTGAATCAAATTAATATTTGTGTTGTGAAAACATTATAGTCATATATAATATGAATACCAGTTTAATGTAGAGTCAACATATTTTTCTCATTCCAAATCCAATATTTTATCCAATCTTGATCTTTATTAGTACAACTGAATTTGGATATTGCAATTTCTTTTTAGTTTGAAATCTTGTTATGTCTAAATTATGTCATTTCCATAGACATTACAAACATAAATGATGAAAATATAATGATAATTTTTGATATTCACTTAAATAAACATCAGTTATAATCTACTCAGGCAAACAAACAATTACGCTCAAAATTTTAAATTGAAATGAGTTATCTGACAATTGTGTTTTTGTCTGATTAATCTTTAAACCAAAATATTATTTCTGTCTGACTTACTTATAAACTAAGGCGAGTCAGAGAAAAATAATGTTGCAAATGGTGTGATTTTAATTTATAATTGAACCATTTTTAATTGATTAGTTTCCTAATTACATCATAAACGAATTTAAATAAATATACAGAAATCTCCACACATTAAACATTTGTATAATAATCAGAACCCAAGATATCAATAAGAAATACAGGTAACAAAATATTGAAAGCTCATAGGATATTCAGGCTAATTGTTAACAATTGTGCTTGATCAAAATTATCTGCTGTTTCATTACAAGATCAGATGCTCATTTTTAAAAATTAGACATTGCTTCTAATATAACTTTTTTCTATGATCTTTCATTGTCATTCTCATCCTCCTTCGCTTAAATTAATATTTTCTATGCCATTGGTCATTTCTGTGCACTAATTTTGAAATTTATGATTGTGCATTTTTGAAAGATCGTGTTAATTCTTTAACTATAACCTCAGTAATTTTAATTTAAATTTTCATCATACTTTTCTTAAATATTATTTATTTGTTTTCTGTGAATGTATACTTAATGTAAATATCAATGATTATAAAAGATTTAAAGATTGAGTACCCTTAATTGTCATTTTGGGCAGAAATTTTAAATTTGTGAATGATTATAAGTTTAGGCTTTAGATATCCCTACTGACTATAAAAGTGGAAAGGTTTAGAATAGCAGTTACAAAAATAATCTGACCCTCACAATCTGGTATATCACATACTAGATGGATCACTCAACAAAGTGACACAAATAATTAAAAAACCAATAATTATAATGGGAATAAATCATGAAGAAAAAATAGTAATAGTAGTAGTAATAGTAGCAGTAGTAATAGAAATAGTAGCAGCAGCAGTAGCAGTAGTGGTGGTGGTAGAGATAGTGTAGTAGTAGTAGTGGTGGTGGTGATAGTAGTAATGGTAGTTCAGCAACAAATATTGTCTTTGGCAGTTTTTGTTTATAAAGTTCTTAGGGTTTGAACCACAGAAAACTTTGAAAAACATATTTTAGACTTAGAGTCATATATAAATGAACAGTAAGTATTATATAATCAAAATTAAATTATTTATCTTTAACACACACACACACACATATATATATATTTAAAGAAGTGAAAGTAAATGGAGATTATTTAAGTCATTTAGATTTTGCAGATGATGTAGTTGTTTTTGCAAATAATGCTTTGG